>SJYT01075012.1:14058-27980 GCA_006410635.1 Cephalophus harveyi
GGCTTAATATTTTATTTTTTATAATCACCTCTGTTTTTTATTTCTCTGCACTTTTTTCTCACTTTTTTCATAATTCTATTTTAATTTATTCATTGATTTTCAGCTACATATGATTTTGGTTGCTCCAGGGATTATATTATCAATCCTCTAATTTCTGCAGTCCATTTAGGGTTAATATTATAAACTTTCACTTAAAGTATGAAAAAACCTCACAACTCTTAGTCTATCCTAACTCCATTATCTTTTATGGTATATTTATCCAAGATACAATATCTCTATATTATACATAAAGATGGTAATCTTTGTTTTATACAGCCAAATTTACTTAAATTTCTGATATTTATTGCTAAAGATCTGAGTTTCTATTGCAGTCTGAAGCACTGCCTTAAATATTTCCAGTTATACAGTTCTGCTGGGAACAAATTCTATTAATATTTTTGACCTAAATATGTCTTTATTTTGTCATATTTTTGAAGGATGTATTCCCTGCTTCTATAATTAGGGATTGAGAAGCAACAGTTAGAACTGGACATGGACCAACAGACTGGTTCCAAATAGGAAAAGGAGTAAGGAGTACGTCAAGGCTATATATTGTCACCCTGCTTATTTAACTTATATACAGAGTACATCATGAGAAATGCTGGACTGGAAGAAGCACAAGCTGGAACAACCAGTCCATTCTGAAGGAGATCAGCCCTGGGATTTCTTTGGAAGGAATGATGCTAAAGCTGAAACTCCAGTACTTTGGCCACCTCATGCGAAGAGTTGACTCATTGGAAAAGACTCTGATGCTGGGAGGGATTGAGGGCAGGAGGAGAAGGGGACGACCGAGGATGAGATGGCTGGATGGCATTACCGACTCGATGGACGTGAGTCTGAGTGAACTCAGAGAGATGGTGGTGAACAGGGAGGCCTGGCGTGCTGTGATTCATGGGGTCGCAAAGAGTCGGACAGACTGAGTGACTGAACTGAACTGAACTGAATTTTCTTTATCTTTGAAAGCTTAAATATGTTTTTTTTCCAAATGTTTATGCCTTTCATCATTTCTGAAGCAAAGTCCATAGTCATTTAAATCACTCTTCTCCTGTGCTCCAGCACCTAGTGTCATGTAAAAACTACTATCAAATTTAGTGGTTTAAAAACAACATTGATTTTCTTTGTAAAAATAATGATAAGGTTATTTATGTTTTACTTAGTGTGTGCCAAGTTGTCTGAAATGTTGGGGTGGAAATAACTGGAAGGCTCATTCATGCAGTATGTGGCACCTGCTATGGGAAATGGAAATAACTTGGAGTTGGAATAGTTTGAGACTTTCTCCTTTTCTCTAAGCTGTAACTTAACCTGTCTCATCACATCATCCCTTCTTGTGTTTCCTCTATGACCTGAGCCATCATATTTCGGTGTAGAATTTATTTGCTGTTGTTATTGCCATGAGGACCTCGATAACTATAGAACTAAAGAAAATACAGTGAAAGTGAAAGAAAATAGAGGAGCAGACAGAACTGGGTGAGATTCCAGCTCATATACATGTTTAGAGTAGTGTTGTTATGCAGTGTCATCCTTGGGTTGGTAATCTTCACAAAATGCAGATTAGAGAAATTGTGATTTTAAATCCAAAATGGGACTCATTTTTACCCACATTGAGTTGCAGAATAACACATGCAATTGTTATTCTTCCAGAAACCACACAGGTCAATTTTGCCATGAAAAGGTGACAATAAACAATTTCTATTTATCTACAAAATTAAATTGTGTTGCACTTTGCTTTTGGTGCTTGTATCTGATATTTTACTTACTTTTAACTTTTAATGCCTAAAGAGTTCTTTGACACATTTATAATATATCATTTTACTCCTTAGAATAAAAACAATAGGCTTTTTAGTTCTTACCTTTTTTTTTTTTTTCTCTTTCTTTTGGAATTTTACCTTTTATTAGATTGTTTTACCTTCCTTGTTTGGCATGAAATATTTATGGTGGGAAAGACCTACCTTTATATTCAGTGTATTTTTCAGATTTACACTGTCCACAGACAATGGTAATGTACTAGGAAAAAAACCAATTAACGTTTCATATTTTCAAAGTCTAAGCATGTTCATTAAAAGTTATACTTAACATTTACTCAGTGCCTATGTTATGAGCACTTTGTTAAATTTCTCTAGGTAACATAAAAACTAGAACAACTAATTTTGACATCATTACAGTAGGTTGGGGATAAGATAAACACTGTTAATTGATAATATTTGGAAAAATACTAAAATGAGTGTTACACAAATTGGCAAAAATTTTCATTCTCAAATTTTTAAGAATGAAATAGCAACAACAGAAACAATAAAGCTGTAATTCAGTTCCTTTAGTAACTGAGGATATAAAGTCACATAAAACTATTTCAGATGTAGCTAATAACATTCTATATTTCTATATGTAGTTCAGAACACACAAATACAGATTCCACTTGAAGCAATGAATATGAATCACTGATCCTAACGCTTATTTTTTATAAACAATTATTAGTTCCATATCTGTAAATAACAATGCATGTTCTGAACACAATCTCCAGATTGTTATCTAATTCTTACACTTATAAATATTTAAAATACTTGTGACCGTCTGAGGTTGACATCCTATTCTATGATTTTGATAATATTGCACAAAGTACTCTAAAATGTATTACTTTATAGTAACATCAGATGCTTAGGCAGAATGATTTCTATATTAGAAATAATTTTTATTTGAAAATCATACTACTTTTAGAAAATATAGGATTTTTTGTTAGGAAACTGGGACAATTCATGCAGTGAAAGTTCAAGAAAGGTTAAAGAGAAGCAGAAACTCCCTAGCTGGAGAGGCCAGCACAGCCATGTTTAATCTCACATTTCTTCCTTCTTAGTACTGTTTTCAATCTATTCAACTGTCATATTCATGTATGTATGTATCTATAACCAAAAAGGACCTAAGAAAAATCTCCAGAAAATATTCTGACACTGACCCAGTGTTGAAGAACAGAATGATAGCACAGTCTCAACTACTTATTCTTTGAGCAGGGGTCAAGTGACTATAGGAGAAGCTTTCCACATTGCTAGAGTGGGGAGATGCAGGACCCCTAAACAAAGTGAAATGTTACCACTAGAAGAAGGGGCCAAAGATATTGGACAGTATAAAGCAACATATATACATGCCAATAAATGTCAAAATACAGTAGTCTAAAATATTTATAGAGATCCCAAGAGCAAGACATATTTAGGAAGTTTAACTTAGAATTTCTTTCACAGTAATCTATATCCAGAATAAATTGAACCACTTCCAATCAAGAGAAATATTTAAAAGGATTATTTTAGCTCTTGTTTTCTAAATATTGTCTTCATATGGAAGCTTCCGGGGACTTGGAATGACTCCCAGTGAGAACAACACTTACTGAGTTATTCTACTTTTAAATCCAAAAATTACTTTGGAAATAGACCTTAATAAAATCTATAGTCCTCCAAAGGAACATCCCTAACAGGGTAATTATAACAATTGTTCAGGCTACTGGGAACCAAATCCTTTAAGCCTTTCTTGAGCATCTAGTTCCTTTTCACTTCTTTCTAATGGAAAAAAAAATAGTTGGGCAGCTATAATGTACCTTTTCCCAATATACAGGTTCTCTGTTTTAAAGCCAATCTTTTTCACTTGAAACCATATCTGAAAGAAATTGTTTTAAATATTGTTATGTTCTCAGGTGAGTATATCTTATGGATTTTTGTTTACTGAGTGCTATGCTTAGTCACTCAGTTGTGTCCAAATCTTTGCAACTCCATGGACTGTAGCCCACCAGGCTCCTCTGCCCATGGGGATTCTCCAAGCAAGAACACTGGAGTGGGTTATAATATAGATAAAACAAACCAAAAATAGCAAAATGAAGCTATATCCATAAAGCATATTGAAAAGATAATTACTGAATGAGAAAGATGATTACCTAGCATATGGTCACTTTTTCCTTTTGGTTACACACATTAGTACTAGTGCTACTGGCCTAATATTTATACATTTTCACCATCTATCATCACCCATTGCTTTACTACCATATAAACAATTAGTTTGCCTTCTGAATAGAAGTATAACTTGTATGACTCTGGTACAAGTTTCAAGCCACTGTCACTTTATAAGCATAATGATTTTTGTGAAGCAAGTCGTAGCTTCTAGAAGATGGCTTTCACTGCATTCCTTCTTACATTAAAACCTTCACAGTAAGAGATATATGCCTATTCTGTTGAATGTAAAAACAAGTATTGAAATTTTATGTTTCTGTAAAATACGTTAGATACGATACTTAGAAGGACCAGACAGAATCTTGCAATAGTATTCAAGGAAAAAATTCTCCATCACTCTTATTTCATCCTTTATGACACTTTTTTTTTTCTTCCTTGTAATAAAAGCTAGGACTAGGTTAAATCAGCCAACTTCTCCTTTTCCCAGGAGATAAAAGGAAGAGGGAATAAATTGCAGCTGGACTTTTCTTACATCAAAGAGATTATAGGAGAGTGCCTAAAGAATTTTGTTTTGATTATATCTTCTTTGAAAAGAAGGGAAACAAGACTTATGAGAAAGTTGAAAATTTGGCTTGTAAATACACAAAGTGTGGATGAAATGTTATGTTCATTACTACTTATTTCCTTGTGGTATTTCAGGGTTCCACGCTTGGGTTCATAAAAAGTTGAATTGATAACAGCAAAAAACACCTCTCCTTTGTAATTACATAGACCTCAGATATGCAGATGACACCACCCTTATGGCAGAAAGTGAAGAGGAACTAAAAAGCTTCTTGATGAAAGTGAAAGAGGAGAGTGAAAAATTTGGTTTAAAGCTCAACATTCAGAAAACAAAGATCATGGCATCTGGTCCCATCACTTCATGGGAAATAGATGGGGAAACAGTGGAAACAGTGTCAGACTTTATTTTTTTGGGCTCCAAAATCACTGCAGATGGTGATTGCAACCATGAAATTAAGAGATCCAAGGAGATCTGCAAGGAGATCCAACCAGTCCATTCTAAAAGAGATCAGTCTTGTGTGTTCATTGGAAGGACTGATGCTAAAGCTGAAACTCCAGTACTTTGGCCACCTCATGTGAAGAGTTGACTCATTGGAAAAGACTCTGATGCTGGGAGGGATTGGGAAAGGAGAAGAAGGGGATGACAGAGGATGAGATGGTTGGATGGCATCACTGACTCGATGGACGTGAGTCTGAGTGAACTCCGGGAGTTGGTGATGGACAGGGAGGCCTGGCGTCTGCAGTTCATGGGGTCGCAAAGAGTTGGATATGACTGAGTGACTAAAATAATTAAAAACAGGCTGAGACTACCACTATGAACATTCTGTTTATCTGAGCAATGCCAGACCCAATGTACTGGTTTCTCCTCTTAAAAGAGATACTGTAGCAGCTCTGTAGTGGGCAAACCAGGTTTCAAGGAGGGTCACAATCTATCCTCACTCATCTTAAGCGGGCTCACTTGGGCTATTAAAGTGTATGGTGTTTTGGGTTCCAGGATGAAAGGTTTTTTTGTTTGTCTTTTTCTTACTTTTCTTGGTTAGAGACATTTGGAAATAGAAGATTGTTTACTATATTCTAAAAAAAAACTAGTCCATTGTTCTATATTTCTATGAATAGTTAACAATTTTATTCTTGATTTCAAAAGTTTGCATATAATGATTAATCCTTAGGGTCCTGCCCAGAGTATTCACTAGGGAGTTTCAGGATAAATGGCTATTCCTCCAGTTATTTGAGGTGCCTTTCAAATTTAGAGTGGGGGAGCAGATTCTGAAAACAGCAAAGATAAGATTGCTATGTATGATATTGGTGAATCAGGGCTGATCTCATTGAGTAAATCAGAGATATATCAGAATTGGTAAATAAAGGTGGAAAAATGTGAAACTTCATGAATTCAGGCAGTGCTGATGTCAATTTGGTATGTGTTAATCTCATTAGGGAAAATGAAAAAATGTGATCTACTATCCACCTACTATGTATAATCAGCACATACTTGAATAATAATTGTTATGTAGTGGTTATCTTCTATGTTAGATATCTTTAACAAATGATCTGTATATTTAATCACCTTAAAAAGTAGATATTATCTGTCCAGTATACAAAAGAGCAAACTGGAGCTAAGCAAGTGTAAGTATGTACTTAAGGTGACAGAGCTACTAAATACCTTATCTAAGAGTCAAGGTACGCTCAGTTCAGTTCACTTCTGTCGCTCAGTTGTGTCTGACTCATTGTGACCCCATGAATCACAGCACACCAGGCCTCCCTGTCCATAACCAACTCCTGGAGTTCACACAAACTCATGTCCATCGAGTCGGTGATGCCATCCAGCCATCTCATCCTCTGTCGTCCACTTCTCCTCCTGCCCCCAAACCCTCCCAGCATCAGGGTCTTTTCCAATGAGTCAACTCTTCGCATGAAGTGGCCAAAGTATTGGAGTTTCAGCTTCAGCATCAGTCCTTCCAATGAACACACAAGACTGATCTCCTTTAGGATGGACTGGTTGGATCTCCTTGCAGTCCAAATGACTCTCAAGAGTCTTCTCCAACACCACAGTTCAAAAGCATCATTCTTTGACACTCAGCTTTCTTCACAGTCTAACTGTCACATCCATGACCACTGGAAAAACCATAGCCTTGGCTAGACCAACCTTTGTTGGAAAAGTAGTGTCTCTGCTTTTTAATATGCTGTCTAGGCTGGTCATAACTTTCCTTCTATGGAGTAAGCTTCTTTTAGTTTCATGGCTGCAATCACCATCTGCAGTGATTTTGAAGCCCCCAAAAATAAAGTCTGACACTGTTTTCACTCTTTCCCCATCTATTTGCCATGAAGTGATGGGTCCAGATGCCATGATCTTTGTTTTCTGAATGTTGAGCTTTAAACCAACTTTTTCACTCTCTACTTTCACTTTCATCAAGAGGCTTTTTAATTCCTCTTCACTTTCTGCCATAAGGGTGGTATGGTCTGAATATCTGAGGTTACTGATATTTCTCCTGTCAATCTTGATTCCAGCTTGTGCTTCTTCCAGCCCAGTGTTTCTCATGATATACTCTGCATATAAGTTAAATAAGCAGGGTGACAATATACAGCCTTGAAGGACTCCTTTCCCAGTTTAGAACCAGTCAGTTGTCCCATGCTTAGTTCTAACTGTTGCTTCCTGATCTGCATATAGGTTTCTCAAGAGGCAGGTCAGGTGGTCTGGTATTCCCATCTCTTTCAGAATTTTCCACAGTTTATTGTGATCCACACAGTCTGCTAGCTGACCTTAAAAAACCTTTCTTGTTTCACTATGTTGTTTAGGGTATCAGGTAATCTTTGTTTTAACAATGATGTTTCATATATGATGCCTTTTTCTTCCCCTTGAACTTGTATTACCATCAACAAGTCTAGCCCGTGGAAAATTAGGGTATGAGGTGCCTAGGACTCGTCATGTTTTGAGTGTTAAGTGCAAGCTTTTCATGAATATTGCCTCCAGATGACATCTGACATTCCAGTTCTTCTACTACCTACTTCTGTTATCAGTTCAATTCAGTCACTCAGTCATGTCCAACTCTGCGTCCCCATGGACTGCAGCAAGCCAGGCCTCCCTGTCCATCACCAACTCCCAGAGTCTACTCAAACTCATGTCCATCGCGTTGGTGATGCCATTCAACCATCTCACCCTCCATTGCCCCTTCTACGCCCGCCTTCAATTTTTCCAAGCATCAAGGACTTTTCCAGTGAATCAGTTCTTTGCATCAGGTGACCAAAGTATTGGAGTTTCAGCTTCAGCATCAGTCCTTTCAATGAATATTCAGGACTGATTTCTTTTAGGATGGATTGGTTGGATCTCCTTGCAGTCCAAGGGACTCTCAAGAGTCTTCTCCAACACTACAGTTCAAAAACATCAATTCTTAAGTGCTCAGCTTTCTTTATAGTCCAACTCTTACATGCATATATGACTAATGGAAAAACCATAACTTTGACTAGACAGACCTTTATTGGTAAAGTAATGTCTCTGCTTTTTAATATGCTGTATTAGTTGGTCATAGCTTTTCTTCCAAAGAGCAAACGTCTTTTAATGCTTGGTGTAGTCACCATCTCCAGTGATTTTCAGTTCAGTTCAGTTCAGTCGCTCAATCGTGTCCGACTCTTTGTGACCCCATGAATCGCAGCACGCCAGGCCTCCCTGTTCATTACCATCACTCGGAGTTCACTTAGACTCACGTCCATTGAGTCAGTGATGCCATCCAGCCATCTCATCCTCTGTCGTCCCCTTCTCCTCCTGCCCCCAGTCCCTCCCAGCATCAGAGTCTTTTCCAATGAGTCAACTCTTCACATGAAGTGGCCAAAGTACTGGAGTTTCAGCTTTAGCATCATTCCTTCCAAAGAAATTCCAGGGTTGATCTCCTTCAGAATGGACTGGTTGGATCTCCTTGCAGTCCAAGGGACTCCACAGTTCAAAAGCATCAATTCTTTGGCACTCAGCCTTCTTCACAGTCCAATTAGGGCCCTAAAAAATAAAGCCATGAAGTGACGGTACTGGATGCCATGATCTTAGTTTTTTGAAGGTTGAGTTTTAAGCCAACTTTTCACTCTCCTCTTTTACTTTCATCAAGAGGCTCTTTAGTTCTTCTTTGCTTTCTACCATAAGGGTGGTGTCATTTGTATATCTGAGGTTATTGATATTTCTCCTGGCAATCTTGATTCCAGCTTGTGCATCATCCAATCCAGCATTTCTCATGATGTACTCTGTATATAAGTTAAATAAGCAGGGTGACATTATACAGCCTTAACATGCTCCTTTCCTGATTGGGAACCAGTCTGTTTTTCCATGTCCAGTTCTAAATGTTGCTTCTTGATCTGCATACAGATTTCTCAGGAGGCAGGTCAGGAGGTCTGGCATTCCCATCTCTTGAAGAATTTTCCACAGTTTGTTGTGATGCACTCAGGAAAAGGCTTTGGCGTAGTAAATAAAGCAGAAGTAGATGATTTTTCTGGAACTCTCTTCTTCAATGATCCAGTGGTTGTTGGCAATTTGATATCTGGTTCTTCTGCCTTTTCTAAATCCAGCTTGAACATCTGGAAGTTCATGCTTAACGTTCTGTTGAAGCCGGGATTGGAAAATTCTGACAATCACTTCTTTTTATTAAGAAGGAAATTGATGGGTATGCTCAGGGTGAATCTTAGCAAACAATGTATATTCTCAGTGTTAAATTCAATTTATGTTTAAAAAGTTCAAATAATATATTTAATAGTACAGCCTAAAATATGTTGTAGGTGTATTGTATTCTTACAGTTTTAATATTTCATCTTGATGTTGCTGTTTTTGTCATTTAAGAGAGTTAAAACCTTTTTACAGATGTATTTTAATAAAGCCATTTTGCACCTAACTTATAAATTGTTATTAATCTGTTTATAGATATAGCATTTATATTTGAGATATATTATTCAACAAACTTCTATTTCATAAAGGCAAGTGAAATAGGAAAATGGATAATGTATATGCAATCCTAATAATCAAAATATTAAATTACCCATTATTTTGAAAGAAATTCACTGACTCAAATGTTTTTTAGTAAAAGATATTCTATATTCAAAAGTCATTCATCTTTATTGAATTTAGTTCTGAACTGAAAAGGAAAAGCAAACCTAAATACAAGAATCATCCAAAATAAAAAGCTTGAATCTTAACAGTGTAGAGCTTTTTAACATTAAAAACCTAATGAGAGTAACTTGTATAATATTTATATTAGTATTTTAGTTTAAAAAGACTCCCACTTTTTTTTTTTAAATAGGTGTACCATTTGCCAATAAACCATATAAAAATGTTTCAGTCTTCTAGTATCTATGGAAGTTCATATAGGTAGTACCTTTTAATATGTAGCATGAAAACTACAAGTATATGATTTCATGGTGATATATTTATAACAATGTATTTTATCACCTAGATATTCACTCAAAGACAATTCCAAGGAACCAAGATACAATGTAAATGTTCTTCAGATCATCACGTATTGGAAATCCATAGGTAATTGCTGATAATAAAATTTGTTATTTGTGCAAATTATATGAGGTAAGTTGTCAAAGAGATATGTGAATTCTTACCAAAGAAATCACTATTCTTAAGTGATTTTAAATGCAAGTGACTTCTATTTTTATGAGGTATTAGCTCAGAAAATCAAACTGCCATTTAATTTTGCTCTAGTGAGCCTATTCTCTTCATTTCATGTCCTTCATGGGATACATTTTTCTCTGTATTCTTGAAGATTTATTCATGAACTCCCATTAGCATTAATAAGGGTTATATAACTCTATCCCCTACACAGCCAGTGGCAAATGAAATCCCTTTGGTGTAATTTTCTGGCATTTAAATGAGTCTTGGGTTTTATAAAATACAATTATGGTGCAATGTTACAAATGTAAATACCAAGAAGGTATAGGAAAGGGAATTAAAGGTGCCCTTTATAATGACACATGAGAGGCTACCACTTTCTCATGGAAAGACACGATTGAGAGAAATTTTCACATTATCCATCTGATCATTATCAGTTGGGGAATAGTGCTGTCTCTCATGGAATTAATGGATATTAAATCCAAAATCTGACTTAACCATCAGATCACATAAATTTTTTTTTAGTAGTGGAAGCAATGGCAAAGTTGTGCTGTTTTTTTTTTTTTCTATTGCTAATACCTGACTTTTTAAACTGAAGGAATAGTATTTTTAGCTCACCTTGCTTGCAAAAGACTGTAGTCATTTACAGATTTTTTAATTTGAGTAGCCTCAGTGTTCAGTTCAGTTCAGTTCAGTCGCTCAGTCGTGTCCGACTCTTTGCAACCCCATGAATCGCAGCACTCCAGGCCTCCTTGTTCATTACCATCTCTCGGAGTTCACTCAGACTCACATCCATCGAGTCAGTGATGCCATCCAGCCATCTCATCCTTGGTTGTCCCCTTCTCCTCCGGCCCCCAATCCCTCCCAGCATCAGAGTCTTTTCCAATGTGTCAACTCTTCGCATGAGGTGGCCAAAGTCCTGGAGTTTCAGCTTTAGCATCATTTCTTCCAAAGAAATCCCAGGGTTGATCTCCTTCAGAATGGACTGGTTGGATCTCCTTGCAGTCCAAGGGACTCTCAAGAGTCTTCTCCAACACCACAGTTCAAAAGCATCAATTCTTCGGCGCTCAGCCTTCTTCACAGTCCAACTCTCACATCCATACGTGACCACAGGAAAAACCATAGCCTTGACTAGATGGACCTTAGTCGGCAAAGTAATGTCTCTGCTTTTGAAAATGCTATCTAGGTTGGACATAAATTTTCTTCCGAGGAGTAAACATCTTCTGGTTAGGAGTTATATAATTTTCAATAGGAATATTGCAAATAATGATAAAACAGGGTACATGCAATTTTTGTGTTGTGCTAAAAAACACCAAGCTCTTAAAGATATAAAAAATGGAAACTCCTTTACCCTACTCAAAATACCTAATATAGGGATACTTTTGATTCTCCCTTGCAAGTAAATACACTGAATATTACAAATATAATACAGATATATCAGAAAATCTCATCTTTCACCAATTTCACCCTATCTTATGTTACTGTTCCTCTAATTTCACCATTAGTAATTTGTCTCTTTGAATAGCAAAGGAAATTTTTAAAATATCTTCTGGAAATATAAAAATGGGTCCAGAAGTAACCTACTGGTAGCTTCCAAGTCAGAAACAAGACCATAATAAGTCATTAATAGTTTAATAGAGCTGTGTTTTCTCCCAGCAAACCAACTGAGAATCTATATTTGTTTGAATGGAACAACTTGCAAACTGGGAGAAATGGGCTTCCTGAGTCACTGGAATAGGGAAGGGATAGAGGGACCTTCTCTGACCACTTAACAGTGAGCTTTGAAGCTGGTTCTCCCAGTGGTAACTGACTTTGCGATTACAACTCAATCACTCTGATTCCATTCGATGATTGCTTTATAGTACTCAACTGCACAGTAGAGATTTTAGATTTAAACAGAGCTAGATTAACGACGTGTATCTTGACATAAACAAGCTTTCTGAACCCCATTTTCCTAATCTGATAATCCTTGATAGTTATTAGCATTGAGGAAGAATTAAGTGGAAACTAGTTTAGTATTTGGCATGCTGTCATGTTTCCTTGGCCTCAAAGTGGAGAGTCTTCTGGAGCTGGTAGCCACCCTGACCAGCAGTGAAATCTGGCTCTTGTTACAGATTCAAGAGGAAAGGTAGTCCTCAGCTGGATGCCTACCACATTTAAATGTCTGTTACTTAAATTTATCTTCATCCAATGAATAATTTTAAATGATTTTGCATACATTTTGATATTTAATGGAAAACTCCCATTGCTGTGGCATTTGCATATGTGCTGTCCTATCCTTGCATGGTTATCCATAGCAGTGGTTCTTTATCTATAGCAGCTATCCCAGAGCTTGATGTTTTGGAATGCTGTTTGAATCACAGATACCAGTAATAATGCAGCTCCATGTGGGCTCAGAGTGATGTGAGAAGTGCACATAAAATGTCACACAGTGATATTATATAGCTTGTTTTTGGGTCATATTTCAGATGGAAGAGCCCGAATTTCTGTTACATTTATGGTCTCACCTTTATTTTCTCCACTTGCTATTGTGCAAACATGATGTTTGGAGAAAACTAATTTGTCAGCTTTTTAAATGATAAATTGGAGAGTGGACAGATCTGTTTCAACAAATAAGTATTGAATTATTATTTTTTTTCAGATAAAATGAAAATCTTTTGTGTGCATGTAATCAGAATAAGTGATGCTTAAGTTATTTTTAGAGTCCTTTGATTCTAAGGAACATCTTCAGGGTCACACAGGTAACATGCAGCAGAACTTCGACTCAGTCAAACTTCTATGAGGCTATTTTCTGGAAATATTTTAATCCGCTGAGTCCACTTGCAGGCAGTTAAGAATGCACATGCACACAGGCACAAAAATACTAGCAAACACCTGGGAACCTTGGTCACTCAGTGTTTGACTCTTAGGACTTACACAGTTTTACCAATAATAATACTTAATTGTTCCTACTATGACCAGCCATATTCAAGGAACATGCTCTACATATCTTGCATGTATTCTCCTATCCAAGTACTAACCAGCCCCAATGCTGTTTAACTTCCAAGATTGGGCATGTTCAAGGTGGTATGGCCATACACTTTTGCATGTATTCTTAAACAAAAGTCAACTTGTTTTCTTAATACCACAAAGGTTTGCTTCCTTTACTTCAGGGACAGATTGAAGGGATTTGAGCCACACAAATGCTTATAAGAGAAGAGTCAAATTAATTGCCTTGTCAAATCTTTAATTTCAGTAATACGATTGAAATAGATTCTCCCATTTATCTTCTTTTAACTCCCTAATGTCACAAATTGTTGTGAAAGTACTCATGAATTACTCTAGCATTTTAACAGTGTGTATGACAGCTGGATAGATGTGCACCAATATTAAATAATTCAAGTTAATCTTACATATGTATATATGTAATTTTAGGCCAAGGATTAGCAAACCATGGCCCAAAGGCAAAATTTAGCCTGCTGTCTGTAGAAAGTTTCTTTTCGTAAAAGAGTCACGCTCATTCATATATATTATACATGTTACTTTGATGCTGCATTGACGGAGTTGAATAGTTGAGGCAGAGTTGTATAGCCCATAGACTTAAAAAATTCATTAGCTTGTCCTTTATACAAAAAGTTTAGCAATCTCTGTATATACCTGTACAGTGCAACTAACTTATATACACAATGAATCTTAAAATCACAGATAGTTTATTCTTTCTAAAATATTTATAGTTGATTAATCTTAGCAATTACATCAAATTCAAATAATTTTATTTAAATTTTTATTTTCTCAGTTACAATTAATGCATTGTCTATTAAATTTAATAG
>SJYT01075012.1:28311-40935 GCA_006410635.1 Cephalophus harveyi
ATAGAAATTCCTTTAATAGAAATGTTCAAATATTTTAAGCAGTAAAATAATTTTTTATTTTTTCAAATTAACTATATTATTATATTTTGATTAAAATATATTCAAATTTTTACTCTTTGAATATAAATAATCTTGATATTGGGAAAAATTGAATGGGAAAGGAGAAGGGGGTAGCAGAAGATGAGATGGTTAGATAGCATCATCGACTCAATGGACATGAGTTTGAGCAAACTCGAGGAGATAGTAAAGGACAGAGAAGACTGGTGTGTTGCAATCTGTGGGCTCTCAAAGAGTTAGACACGACTTAGTGACTGAACAACAAGTAACAAAACAAAATTGCATTTTATGTTTAATCCTTTAAATATCTAAAATGAGTATAAGTACAAGCACTAGTGAAAAATAAAAATGTGAAAGTAGAGCTCAGAAAAGAGTAAAAGGTGAAAAGGAGCTAAAACGTTTGATATTACAAAAAATATATTTTATCAAAATAGGAGAATAGAGCATAATTATTAAGTAGTTTGTTGACTTGATTTATAGCTTTATTTAGGTCTACGGCATGTGGGCCTCCATTTATACTCTTGTTCCCAGCCCTGTGAATGTGTGGATTGAGCCTGATTATTTCCAAACTGGAAGTAACCAGCTGCTTTAGGGTATCTGTATCTGGATAAATCACCCTAAATTTCATCAGCTTGTCTGTCTAGTCAAGAGTAAACTAGCCCTAATCTTGCTGGTTTGTTGATCAGGAGGGAGACCCTCTTGGCTTCTTGTTGAAAAAAACACTTGGCATTTGGAGTGATCATCCAAGATAGGATAGGTTATAATCTCCTTATTTTTTAAAAATTATGCACCTGCTATTTGTTAAAGACAGTTATTTTTAGTAACTAAAATTTATACAACCGTTTTGGCTAGAATGTTAGCTTGTAATTGAAAAGTCTTTTTTCTAAAAAAAATATACAATACTACAAAATATACTTACAATAATGTGTCTAGTTACTTAGGTATACTGAAAAAATCATGTGCAACAATTTGCTTCAATAAATATAATCAAGCTTCTGCTTGACTATTTATTTCAGCATTAGGATTAAATGACTATATTTAGCAAAATATACATGATACATATAGAATATAGGACTTGTTTATTTGCAAAATTTGCTCAGTTGAGGGGGGGGGACTGAATTAGATAGATGTGAAATAATGAGCTTTATATATATATATGACATTGTGGGATTTCCTGGTGGCTCAGCTGTAAAGAATCTGTCTGCAATGCAGGTGACGTGGATTTGATCCCTGGGTCAGGAAGATCCCCTGCAGAAGGACATGGCAAACTACTCCAATTATTGTTCCCTAGAGAATCCCATGGTCAGAGGACCCTGGCAGGCTATAGTCCATAAGGTTGCAAAGTGTAGGACACAACTGAAGCAGCTGAGCACAATGCATGCACATATGACACTGTGAATGAGAAAAAGCAAGTGGTTTCACAATGACAGAAGCTGACCTTCAGAACTAAATTTGTAGGTGAACTTCCTCAGGTAGTATAACAGTAAAGGGTGGAACAATAAAGTTTATTTACTTTGTATATTTCTTCTAAGCAACACTGGTTATAACAACTGAATCTGAAAACAATCCGAAAAGATTGATTTCCACAGGGACATTTTAGAACTACATCTGCACACATTTTCTGACTTACTTAGAACCGTTCCATTTAAAACTGTTAGCTTTTTAAAAAGACTTTCTATAGTCCTTTCCATCAGACAGTTTATCTTCATCTACCTGTAGCTGGACTCTGAAGTCTTGTACTGATTTTAAAACATAGTGTTTTCAGTTTAGGGATATGTTAACCTCATTGTCTGAGTCGGTGACCCAAGTGCCCATAAAGACTACTTGTTTCTTCAGCAAAAGGTACACTGTGACACTTTTTAGGTTATGTGTGATTTCTCTCCTTGTTTCTATGACTTTTTGTCCAATTATAAGAAGGACCAAAGAGATTCCATCTGTGTATTTTCACCTCCTGCTTGATATCTCAGGAGTTTAAGAATATTTAAAATGAACTTGACAATCATTTATTTTAGCCTTGATCTTTATATTAAATTAGTCTATTTACTAATCTCTGCGTTAATTCAGCAAATTTTATTGCTCAGTGAAAGCCTCACTTTGCCCCCTTTTTTGCATATCCACTGCCTTCCACCTACTTAACCAAAGCCAGCATCATCTACGTCTTATACAATTGCAGTTGTCTCTTGACTGGTTGCTGGCTTCCATTCAAGCTTCCATTCATCCTATTAGGAGACAATTTTTTTTTTTTAAAAGAGTAAAAGGTGAAAAGGAGCTAAAACGTTTGATATTACAAAAAATATATTTTATCAAAATAGGAGAATAGAGCATAATTATTAAGTAGTTTGTTGACTTGATTTATAGCTTTATTTAGGTCTACGGCATGTGGGCCTCCATTTATACTCTTGTTCCCAGCCCTGTGAATGTGTGGATTGAGCCTGATTATTTCCAAACTGGAAGTAACCAGCTGCTTTAGGGTATCTGTATCTGGATAAATCACCCTAAATTTCATCAGCTTGTCTGTCTAGTCAAGAGTAAACTAGCCCTAATCTTGCTGGTTTGTTGATCAGGAGGGAGACCCTCTTGGCTTCTTGTTGAAAAAAACACTTGGCATTTGGAGTGATCATCCAAGATAGGATAGGTTATAATCTCCTTATTTTTTAAAAATTATGCACCTGCTATTTGTTAAAGACAGTTATTTTTAGTAACTAAAATTTATACAACCGTTTTGGCTAGAATGTTAGCTTGTAATTGAAAAGTCTTTTTTCTAAAAAAAATATACAATACTACAAAATATACTTACAATAATGTGTCTAGTTACTTAGGTATACTGAAAAAATCATGTGCAACAATTTGCTTCAATAAATATAATCAAGCTTCTGCTTGACTATTTATTTCAGCATTAGGATTAAATGACTATATTTAGCAAAATATACATGATACATATAGAATATAGGACTTGTTTATTTGCAAAATTTGCTCAGTTGAGGGGGGGGGACTGAATTAGATAGATGTGAAATAATGAGCTTTATATATATATATGACATTGTGGGATTTCCTGGTGGCTCAGCTGTAAAGAATCTGTCTGCAATGCAGGTGACGTGGATTTGATCCCTGGGTCAGGAAGATCCCCTGCAGAAGGACATGGCAAACTACTCCAATTATTGTTCCCTAGAGAATCCCATGGTCAGAGGACCCTGGCAGGCTATAGTCCATAAGGTTGCAAAGTGTAGGACACAACTGAAGCAGCTGAGCACAATGCATGCACATATGACACTGTGAATGAGAAAAAGCAAGTGGTTTCACAATGACAGAAGCTGACCTTCAGAACTAAATTTGTAGGTGAACTTCCTCAGGTAGTATAACAGTAAAGGGTGGAACAATAAAGTTTATTTACTTTGTATATTTCTTCTAAGCAACACTGGTTATAACAACTGAATCTGAAAACAATCCGAAAAGATTGATTTCCACAGGGACATTTTAGAACTACATCTGCACACATTTTCTGACTTACTTAGAACCGTTCCATTTAAAACTGTTAGCTTTTTAAAAAGACTTTCTATAGTCCTTTCCATCAGACAGTTTATCTTCATCTACCTGTAGCTGGACTCTGAAGTCTTGTACTGATTTTAAAACATAGTGTTTTCAGTTTAGGGATATGTTAACCTCATTGTCTGAGTCGGTGACCCAAGTGCCCATAAAGACTACTTGTTTCTTCAGCAAAAGGTACACTGTGACACTTTTTAGGTTATGTGTGATTTCTCTCCTTGTTTCTATGACTTTTTGTCCAATTATAAGAAGGACCAAAGAGATTCCATCTGTGTATTTTCACCTCCTGCTTGATATCTCAGGAGTTTAAGAATATTTAAAATGAACTTGACAATCATTTATTTTAGCCTTGATCTTTATATTAAATTAGTCTATTTACTAATCTCTGCGTTAATTCAGCAAATTTTATTGCTCAGTGAAAGCCTCACTTTGCCCCCTTTTTTGCATATCCACTGCCTTCCACCTACTTAACCAAAGCCAGCATCATCTACGTCTTATACAATTGCAGTTGTCTCTTGACTGGTTGCTGGCTTCCATTCAAGCTTCCATTCATCCTATTAGGAGACAATTTTTTTTTTTTTCAAGTAATCGACTTGCTCTCCTTGACCCACAGGGTCTTTCCATCACCTTCTAAATGAAACCCTTTAATACTGTCTACTGGACTTCACTGCTTTAGGTCCTGTGCCTTCTCCAGCTATATCTCAGACACTCTTCTCTTTTGGAATTATGCTCTCTGAACTGCTTTTTCTCACTAGGCTTATTCCTGTCTCACGTAGCATGGATGTGAAATAGCCTTAACTTTTTACCCATTTTTGTTTCTCTGGCCTTATTCTTTTTCTTTACAGACTTACTTATAGTTTTCAATGATATCTTTTTGGTTCGCTAATTTTCCTATGGGCTTTTTTCTTTATCATGTTCTAAGCTCCATGAAGGCAGAGTTCTCATATTTTTTTTTAATACAATAGAGCCTAGTAGTGTGACACATGATAAACACATGATAAATAATTAGTGAAAACATAATTGATGGATTGACTGAATAAATTAGCCCATGATTTATTTTTCAGAAAACAAATAATAAAAACCTTACTATTTCCTTAAAGGATCATTTTTCTTCTCAGAGAAAGAACTTAAAATACAGGTAATACTCCACAAATAGACAAGGTTTAGAAAATACTAATACTCCTGTGTCTATGATATGCAACATACTTAATGAAGAATGAAAATTCATGTTAGGTGTTGAGATAAACAAAAGAATAATCACAGACATATCTAGAGAGTTTTTTTGGAACAAGTTTGAAGGTGCTGAAGTAATTGAATTTTAACTTTATAGGAGAATAAGGAATCAGTGAGGCTTTTTAAGTAGCAAACTGACATGATCATGTTTGTTTTATTAAAATGGCTTCTTTGTGTGTATGTGTGTTTGTGAGAGCAAATGAGAGGAAGAGAAAGAGGAAATTGGTTTGAATAAGGCAAATAAACTAAAGTAGGGGAGAGTATTTGACAGTATATTGAAATACGGAAAGAGACCAGGAGAGGGTCTGTCAAGAGTAGTGTGTATTGAAATCAGCAGTATAATAATTCAGAAAAAAAGAATGAATCAGAAGTAAATGAAGATTTTTAAGTTGGATATATTTGAGGCAGTTGAATGTTTATATACATGTGTGAACTGAAGCAGACATTTATATTTCTGTTATATTGATACCTATGCTAACTAAATACAATAGTTTTATGAATATTTAAAATGCTGTCTTCAATTAATATTTCAGTAGCTGATTTTTGTCATCCAATTTTTATCCTGATATTGACAAATATACATGAAAAGCCATGGAGAATTCAGAGTTCTTGTGACTGCTATCCTGGAGACACCACTGGGATAAGAACACTGATATTTCACAGAAATTATGATATGTAGTAGAGCCAGAATTCTTTCCTCTTGGAAGAATAAATAAATGAATGATAATGTTGATACCATAATATCAAATATCCATGGTACACTAGGCTAAGCCAGCTAGTTAATAGAATAAATCAAGGGAGGATGTAGTTTTAAATCACAGTGTATCAGCTAAATTTGTGGTGTCTAGTTGCATATTGCTAATATTAAGCAACACATTTTGTTTTTTCCCTCAAAGAAAATATGGCAAGTGAAAATATAACAAACCTCATGCTGCTGCTGCTGCTAAGTCACTTCAGTCGTGTCCAACTCTGTGTGACCCCATAGACGGCAGCCCACTAGGCTCTCCCTTCCCTGGGATTCTCCAGGCAAGAACACTGGAGTGGGTTGCCATTTCCTTCTCCAATGCATGAAATTGAAAAGTGAAAGTGTAGTTGCCCAGTCATGTCCAACTCTTAGCGACCCCATGGACTGTAGCCTACCAGGCTCCTCCGTCCATGGATTTTCCAGGCATGCTACTCAGCACAAAATATTAATTGATCACTATTTTACATAGTTTATGTTGTCAGGTTTACACAAACTTATTAATTAATCCATCCAAAATTTTAAATGGCTCCTGAAGAATGCTGAAAAGAATTATACACACTTTTTAGGAAAGCAATTTCAATTCATCTTTCGTGGTCAAATTTTTGCAGATTATGAACAAAGAATGGGGAGAATTAGAATGACCTTTACTATTCCTTACCTTACCGGCTCCCCAAAGCTGTTTCTACTTGGATCATTTTATAGAATTGAGTTGCTAAGAACTGATTAAACTTCATTAACAAGGCACATTAACAATCACCTTATAACAGACAATGACAGTTAAAGAAGACAAAAAAAAAAAGTCTTTCAGTGTTTCCAGATAGTGAGTTTAGATTTGCCTTCATGTTTGACAAGCAGTGATTTATATATCATCTTAAATGTATTTGTATCCCAAGAAAGGTTCATGTAGGTTTGCTATGTTCTGAGAAAAATAGACATTTAATCAACTTGATTCAACCACAAGAATGCACATAAATTGGACAAAGAGAAGAGACTTGAGGTAATGACAAATTATACTTAGACTCGCATAAAACTATCCTGAGCATTCAAATTTATTACATAGGAGGGGTTACTATATTTCGTTATTGTATTATACGAGAGAGCCAAACCTCCTGATAAATTTTTTAAGGTTTCCACTCCAGAAAATAGACCACATAGTCTAGAATTTTATATTTTAATGCTAGAAGAGATTCACTCTGGTGAGGAAGTATTTGTCTTTAAATATTCTTTAATTACCAGATTTCTCAAATACAAATTAGTTTTGAAAACTTTGCCAGTGCTTAAGCACATATAGTAAACTAAAAATAGAAGGCAGTCAGTCTTCTGAGCAAAAAATTCTGCAGTGGTTTTGCAATAAGCTAAGCAACTAAAATGAAAATGGCACATTTACATCACTCATTTTAAAAATAGTTATCTTAAAATATCTCTTTGAAGTGCTGATTCAGCTGATAGTCGAATCGCCACAGTGATGCAGGTGTTCCTAGGTCCATAGTGGCACTGATGAGGGGAAACAGTGTTTACCACTGGGACTGAGATATCTTAGCATTCCCAGATGCTTCTGGTGAGTTATCAGACTTACTCCTAGGCTATGAAACTGTATTTTTATTTTTATCTACTTTATGTGGGAATGAAGTTAAGCAAAACACTATTTACTAAAAAAGGAAGCAACTCTTTAAGAAAATTTATGAGAGATATTCCCTTTGAAGTATGTTTCTTAAAGTTAGAGACAATAATTAGTGTACAAAAATATAAGGACTATAAATCCAGTCTATGGTTTACTTGGCAATTTGTAACTACTATGCATAAGATCTCTTTGACACGCTCTTCTGTATACCTCATGTACTACACAACCCAATGTTCTACTAGAAAATGACATTATGGCAATTGTTTTCAAAGAGCAAGAAGTATACCTTCCATGTCACAATCCTTGAAAATTTGAGATATGCTGTGGGATACTCTCTTTATGTTATATAGATGCACACTGAGAATAGGAAGAAAGTAAGGACATCACTCAAAGGTTTATGACTGTGTCAGGGGAAATGCTAAGAAATCTCTCTGAGGCTATTACCTGAAATAAGACTTGCCTTAAAGACTCCAAGAACTACTGGCTAAACTGATAGAAGGCATAAGCATAAAAGTATAAGCACTTTGTTGAAAGTTTTGACTGTTGGTTTGAATTTTGAACAAGGTTAATTGATTGGTTGGTGCAAAGTGGAGAGTGAAACAGCTGAGCACATCTGGCTTCAACTGATAAGAACCATGTCCATACACTCCAGTGCCATTTACTTAACACTTCAGAAAAGATCTCCTGCCTGAAATGCCTGATGTCACAGCTGGGAGCCCATGATGCAAACTGTCCATTGACAGTAGAAAGAACCCTTTCATGATTTGAGAGAAGTTTAGGATGAAACAAGCTCTATTTCTTCTTTTTTCCATCGGTATACCCCTGCTACTGTTGGGTGGATGGGTGAAACTGAGGGATAAGCCCTCTGCCTTGAGAAGTTGTCTTTCTCACTTCTAGGATAAAACATCAGATAGAATAGTCATGTGATTAAAACAAAAGCCTAAGTATATGTGTGATTTTTTTTTTCTTTAGAAATGTTCACACATATACACACTCAAAGAAAAGAGACAAGTCAGGCGTTATTCCAAGTCTAGTGCGTTAGCCTTTATTTCAAAAGGAAAAAAAAAAGCAAATACTCAGATGACTGAGATAACCCTGACTGCTACTGCTAAGTCCCTTCAGTCATGTCCGACTCTGTGCGACCCCATAGACGGCAGCCCACCAGGCTCCCCCGTCCCTGGGATTCTCCAGGCAAGAACACTGGAGTGGGTTGCCATTTCCTTCTCCAATGCAAGAAAGTGAAAAGTGAAAGTGAAGTCGCTCAGTCGTGTTTGACCCTCAGCGTCCCCATGGACTGCAAACTTCCAGGCTCCTCCATCCATGGGATTTTCCAGGCAAGAGTACTGGAGTGGGGTGCCATTGCCTTCTCCGAGAAGGTGAAGGCAAAGTCTAGAGTCTAGCAGATATGAAGAATGATAATCTAGACCATACTTTGAAACTTTACTGTGCAGAGGAATCACTAAGGGACCTTATTAAAATGCAGATTCTGAATCAGTAGGTCTAAGATGAATCTTGTTAGTCTGCATAATCTAACAAGCTCTCATTTGATGGCAATTCTTCTGGTCCTCAGACTATATTTTGAGTAACAAGAGTGTAAATTATAATTATAGAATGTTAGAATGGAGAGAACAAATTGAAAACTACTCTCCACAATTTACATGCAAGTAAATTTTGCTTTCACATTTAGGGTATGCTTTCTTGTTTTCTTCTGGAAGTCTTGAAAATATCCCTAAGGCCAAACATACCAGGTTTTTTTTCTGCCTGAACAAGGAATAAAATTTTTCAAAATCATCTATATATAGTAATGTTTAAGTTAGCATATTTATCTGGTAACTGGCTTATAATATTTACATTATACCAATTGGAGAAGGCAATGCCAACCCACTCCAGTACTCTTGCCTGGAAAATCCCATGGACAGAGGAGTCTGGTAGGCTGCAGTCCATGGGGTCGCTAGGAGTCTGGCATGACTGAGTGGCTTCACTTTCACTTTTCACTTTCATGCGTTGGAGAAGGAAATGGCAACCCACTCCAGTGTTCTTGCCTGGAGAATCCCAGGGATGGGGGAGTCTGGTGGGCTGCCGTCTATGGGGTCACACAGAGACGGACATGCCTGAAGCAACTTAGCAGTAGCAGCAACAGCAGCAAACATCTATTATTTGGGCTCTGAAAATTTTAGAGCCCAAATTATCTGTTTTATAAAAGCAGTTGCATCCAAGATTTCTTTACTACCATAATTAACCATTAAATCCCAGTGATCCCCAACAGCAAAATGGGAATACATATTTATCTCAGTTGGGAAAAATATGACAGTGTTTAGCCATCCATCTATATCAGTCTCAGTCACTATCAATATGACAAGGGCAACCTGTCTCATGGCCAGGAGAAAAATAGATAAAAAGCCAGGTTACCCCACCTCATGAAACTAGAGCCTCATGTGTGTGTGGTAGTCCCTCAGTCGTGTCTGACTCTTTGCTACCTGATGGACTATAGCTTGCCAGGCTCCTCTGTTCATGGAATTCACCAGACAAGAATACTGGAGAGGGTAGCCATTTCCTTCTCCAGTGACTCTTCCCGACCCGGTGATTGAATTCAGATCGCCTGCATTGCCGGCAGATTCTTTACCATCTGAGCCAGGGCCACAATATGAGAATCTTTTATTTAAAAAAAAGTGATTTTATTTCTAAATTGAAAGGGGCATTTAAAATTTCAGCATCTGTAATATCACACTCATATTCAAATGAATTGCATATAATTTATCCTCTCTCTTAAGCTGAATATGTAAATAAACATTATTTTGGAGATACCTTTTTTTTTTTTTTTAAATAGTGAGTTTTTCACCATTAAAAATTAAAAAATATTTCCAGTGTCCAGTCATCTTTCCTTTTACCTCTTGTAAGTGCCACTCATTAGGTAAACAAGAGTGCAGTACTATCTTCTCGTACCTAGTGCCTATTTCTCTCTGTTTTCTTTGCTATGAGAATAGAAAGAGCCATAGTTCCTACCAGAATTCCCAGCAAAGCCTCTCCTTACCCACTACAAGTGGGTTCCCAGGTGGCTCAGATGTTAAAGACTCTGCCTATAGTGCTGGAGACCTGGGTTTGACCCTTGGGTTGGGAAGATCCCCTGGAAAAGTGAATGGCAACCGACTCTAGTGTTTTTTCCTGGAAAATTCCATGGACAGAGGAGCCTTTCAGACTATAGTCCATGAGGTCGCAAATACTTGCATATGACTGATGACTAAGCACACACACACACAACCATTACATATGTCAAATGTAGCACACCAGTTTCTCTTTCTTTTATTTAATTGTCACAATTACTTTGTTGTTGTTGTTTAATCTCTAACGTGTCCAACTCTTTGTGACACCATGTATTGCAGTCTGCCAGGCTCCTCTGTCCATGGGGTTCTCCAAGCAAGAATATAGGAGTGGACTGCCATTTCCTTCTCCAGGGAATCTTCCTGACTCAGGGATGGGCAATTCTTTATCACTGAGTCATCAGGGAAGCCCATCACAATTATTTACATGTCAGATAATCAAAGCTATTCTGAATACTCACATCATTCTGTTAAGCTGAAGTTCTGAAATACATGTGTGTGTGTGTGCTTTGTAATTTGAATATCAGTTCTATGAATTTGCCTCTAAAGTTCAAGGTCAACAGAAAAGGTGGGATATGAAGATATTTAAGTTATTGGCTGGCAGTACAATCTTGGGTAATTTTCTTTGAGCACTTGAAAACACTTCATGGACCCCTGTTGGCAATCTTGGTTCTCTTGTTTTTTGAAATGCACACTTTGAAAAGTTGCTCTAAGTTCAATTACAGAAAGAGCTCATGTTACCTGTTTTCAATGTATGAGTATCAGATGTCTTTTTCTGGAATTAGAGATTTGGGGAAGAACACAGTTATGTAATAAAGAATTATTGAACAAAATGCTTTCTATAGTTATAGTTTAAATAGTGATTGTTCTTTTTGTGAGCAGATTGTCTACTATAGGGGCATATGAAGAACCTAATTAAATGTAGTGCCTGGTAGGAATTTCAAATTTTAACCTGAAATATTGGAAAATGAGTCTTGCTTTCACTGTTTCTTCGTATCAACTCAAATGCTTAAATAAAAATTTGCAATGACAACTTCTAATTTTATAGCATTAAATAACCAAAATGTCCATTAAAGTGGTTGGTTAGATAATTTTGCCTTTTTTAAGTATAGAAGTTTGCTTGTTGTATCCTCTTTCCTTTAGTAGAAGATGATTCTCGAAAAGGAAATATCTCTCTAAAATACTTTTTATGTCAGAAAGTGTTTTGCCTATGTTCTCCTCTAGGAGTTTTATAGTTTCTGGGCTTACGTTTAGATCTTTAATCCATTTTGAGTTTATTTTTGTGTGTGGTGTTAGAAAGTGATCTAGTTTCATTCTTCTACAAGTTTCATTCTTCTACCAGTTTTCCCAGCACCACTTGTTAAAGAGATTGTCTTTACTCCATTGTATATTCTTGCCTCCTTTGTCGAAGATAAGGTGTCCATAGGTGTGTGGATTTATCTCTGGGCTTTCTATTTTGTTCCATTGATCTATATTTCTGTCTTTGTGCCAGTACCATACTGTCTTGATGACTGTGGCTTTGTAGTAGAGCCTGAAGTCAGGCAGGTTGATTCCTCCAGTTCCATTCTTCTTTCTCAAGATTGCTTTGGCTATTCGAGGTTTTTTGTATTTCCATACAAATCTTGAAATTATTTGTTCTAGTTCTGTGAAAAATACCGCTGGTAGCTTGATAGGGATTGCATTGAATCTATAGATTGCTTTGGGTAGTATACTCATTTTCACTATATTGATTCTTCCGATCCATGAACATGGTATATTTCTCCATCTATTAGTGTCCTCTTTGATTTCTTTCATCAGTGTTTTATAGTTTTCCATATATAGGTCTTTAGTTTCTTTAGGTAGATATATACCTAAGTATTTTATTCTTTTCGTTGCAATGGTGAATGGAATTGTTTCCTTAATTTCTTTTTCTACTTTCTCATTATTAGTGTATAGGAATGCCAGGGATTTCTGTGTGTTGATTTTATATCCTGCAGCTTTACTATATTCATTGATTAGCTCTAATAATTTTCTGGTGGAGTCTTTGGAGAAAAGGGAACCCTCTTACGCTGCTGGTGGGAATGCAAACTAGTACAGCCACTATGGAGAACAGTGTGATCCTTTTATTTCTTTTTCTGCCCTGATTGCTGTGGCCAAAACTTCCAGAACTATGTTGAATAGTAGCGGTGAAAGTGGGCACCCTTGTCTTGTTCCTGACTTTAGGGGAAATGCTTTCAGTTTTTCACCATTGAGGATAATGTTTGCTGTGGGTTTGTCATATATAGCTTTTATTATGTTGAGGTATGTTCCTTCTATTCCTACTTTCTGGAGAGTTTTTATCATAAATG
>SJYT01075021.1:0-12027 GCA_006410635.1 Cephalophus harveyi
TCTCTTGACTGCACAAACTCAGACTTGGGCCCACAGCCCAGAGGGACCGCTGACGGATGGGCCGAGAAGCCCCGGGCAGCTCCCTGCCCCTCTGGGCCTCAGTTTCCCCTTCTGTCACTGGAGGCCACACTTCTCTAACGGCCCTTCTGTTTCTCCTCTCGCGACGTATCGCTAGACCAAGACGAGTGCCTGCTGGGCGCTCACGATTGTAACCGGCGACAGTTCTGTATGAACACCCTGGGATCCTTCTACTGTGTCAACCACACAGTGGTCTGTGCTGAGGGCTTTATCCTCAACATGCACAGGAAGTGTGTGGGTAAGCCAGAGCCCCGCCTGCCACCACGCCCCCTGCTCTGCTCCACGCCCGCCCGCCATGCCCGCAGTCACATGCCAAAGGGCCCGACCTTTGCATGTGAGCTCTCAGCACGGCCCCCACGCTCCTGATGTCCTGCCCTGCTTCTCCACTGACCCCCGGGGAAGCCGGTCTCCCCAGGGATGGGCCTGAGTCAGAGCTGGAACCGAGGCGTGACCCGGCTGCTCACTGAAGAGGGGGCATTGAGACGCGGGGGCAGCAGGACAGGATGTGGGGTCTGGGGGCAGGGAGGCCAGGCTTCAGAGCAGGGCCGCCTGTTATCTTTGTGGTCTTGAGCTTCCTCTTGGGCCTCTGTTTCATCATCTGTGAGAAGGGGGTGCTCCAGGCACTGCTCCCCCTTTGGCGATTACGTGACATGTGCGTGGCGTGGCCAGAACGCCAGGCACAGTGAGCACGTGACCTCAGCTGCTGAGGTCGTACTTCAGTGGGGCCAAAGTCCCTTCCGAGGCAAACGGCTGAAGCTGGGGTCCGGACGGTCCGGGGCTGTATAGCCCAGCTGGGTGTTCATTGCTGTGTGACCCTGAGTCATCGAGCCCTCCTGCCTGAGCAGCTGGTCTCCCATGACTGGGGTGGGGAGGGTCTGAGGTTTTCTCGGAGGAAACATCGTGGACCTGACCCGAGAGGGACCCAGGGTAGTGGGGCTTGGGGCAGACTGGGAAATGCCATGGCAGGGGCACAGGTCGAGGGGGAGGCCGTTCCAGCCGGCAGCGTCTGGACACCCTCCCTGGAGAACGCGGCATGGGTCGCCAGGGACGGCAGGGACGCGGGAGATGAGAAGGGCACGCGGGGAGGAAGAGCAGCGGCAGGAAGCACGTGCAGGTGGGAACAGCTTGCGCCCAGACCCCCCGCCCGTCGCCTCTGTGCCTGGGGGCCATGCCCAGCTTGGGCATGTCCTCTGCCTCACCCGCCACCGCTGGGCATCTGTGTGGCCGCTGCAGACATGTTTGCCCCCCGGCCGTGGGCACAACATGAGCCCTGCGGAGCCTGCTTGTTGGCAGCTCCTCCCGTCTGGGTCGTGTCTGTGTGTGTGTCTGGGAGGATGGTCCACGGGGCCCGCCAGCACCCTCCCAGGATGCGGTGTGCAGGTTTTCCTGGTGGTCCGATAGATGACTTTGTTCTGAAAGGGGTTGCCGGGTGGCTGGAAACGGGTTTTGGGGTTAAAGACAGAGGTGCCTCCATTCAGCAAGGTTTATGGCCTCCGCTCAGCCCTTCCCTCCTCGTCACCCTGCCTGGACCCCGGGCTCCTCTCCATCCTTGTTCACGCACGTGTTCATCTCGTCTGTGAAGATGTGTATAAGAGACAGCTCCATCCACCCGCCCCTCCATCCACCCGCCCCTCCAGCCTACATCATGCTGTCTCAGCTGAGCACATGGAAGGTTCTGGGGAGGACCTGATCAGATTTCCTGAGGGCCTGTGGTGTGGTCTCAGCCACTCGCTGGGGCCAGCCTGGTTCTCATCACGAGCACGGACCCCCGCCCCAGTTTCAGAGGCAGAGTTGGCGAGCCGGGAGGCCCTGTCGCTGGGCACGGAGACCGAGCTGCCCAACAGCCTGCCGGGCGACGACCAGGACGAGTGCCTGCTCCTCCCGGGGGAGCTGTGCCAGCACCTGTGCATCAACACGGTGGGCTCCTACCGCTGCGCCTGCTTCCCCGGCTTCTCGCTGCAGGATGACGGCCGCACCTGCCGCCCAGGTGAGGCCCGGGAGTGGGGGCGGGGCCGGCCCTGCCAGCGGGGCGCGGTGCTCCTGCGATGGGGTTAGTCCTGCCCCTCCCGCCACGCACATGTAGGAACCCACAGTCGCCGGGGGTCCTGAGCGATTGGCTTGTGAGCCCAGGCAGATGGCTCCCTCCTGGAGCTCCGTCTGCAGGGGAGCCCCAGCACCCCGCCCTGGATTCAAGCTCGGGGCCAGGCCCTGGGCCACAGAGGAGGCCCCCATGTCCCCAGACTGTGTCCCCAGCCCTGGGCCTGCGGTGGTCAGGCCCCAGCACCCGGTCCAGGAGGACTTTCTCCCTGCCGGCCTCCAGGGCAGAGTCGTCTGCGTCTGGAGCCCGTTCCCCTCCCTGCCTCCGACTCTGATGGGCTGGGAGGCGGCTCTTGCCTGAAATGTGTTGCTCCCTGAGCCTCCGTTGCCTCTGCCCTGGGGTCGAGGGGGCCGGGGGTGGGGTGTGTGAAATGAGCCACCCCCGCTCGAGGGCCCCGAGTGACACCTGTAAGGGCCTGAGGTTGACTGCAGACATGAGACGCCCTCGCTTGTCTGCCCTGCCCGTGACAGATGGCGGCCCCCCCAAGCCGGAGGCCGCCGAGGAGTCTGCACAGAGGCCCGAGTCCTCCCAGGAGGCCCCCAACACCATCGCGCTGTCCGTGCCGCAGCCCAACACCTGCGAAGGTAAACCCGGCCGCGGGCAGGCGGGGCGGCCTCGGGGCTGGGCGTGAGCAAGGTGGCCCTGCCAAGGGATGCTTCTGCTCGGGGAGGCTGAGCTCGCCGTCTGTGCTGGAGAGGTGAGATGGGGGACACGGCCTGGGACGAGCGTGTGTGGCCCCCGGACAGCCCGTCGGCCGCCTTCAGGCTCAGTTTCTGTAAACCGAGAGCGTAGAATCCCCCGCTTGCCCAGGCGCCACGCAGCCTGCGTTCAGCGGCGCTTAGGAAGCCCTCTGCATCCTCCCCTCCGCCCTCCCCGTCTCCTGCCGGCCTCCCTGGCACTTGAGGGAGGGGCTGGGTGATGGAGGCGGAGCCCAGACCCCAGCAGGGTGTGAGCAGGGAGGGGAGGCCTTGTGGAAGGGGTCGGGACTGGGGCTCCCCGGCTCCCGGCCCCTCCACGTGAGCCGGGGGTGCTGGGCGGGTGGTCTCCTGGCAGACAGTAAGGAGTCTGCCTGCAGCGCAGGAGACCCGGGCTCAAACCCTGGGTCGGGAAGATGCCCTGGAGGAGGGCACGGCAACGCACTCCCAGTGTTCTTGCCTGGAGAATCCCAGGGACAGAGAAGCCTGGTAGGGCTGCAGGCCACGGGGTCGCGAAGAGTCAGACGCGACCGAGCGGCTAACGCGTCCCCTTTCCTGGCAGACAACGGGCCCTGCAAGCAGGTCTGCAGGGTCGTCGGGGGCGCGGCCGTGTGCTCCTGCTTGCCCGGCTTCGCCATCATGGCGGACGGCGTGTCCTGTGAAGGTGAGTCCCCGCCCCCCGCACACCTGAGCGGCCCGGCACGGGGGAGGCGGCCCAGGGCTGAGCCCCGCGGTGCCGAGAGCGGGGAGCGGGCGTGGCTGGCGGCCCGGGGAGCGGCTGAGACCGCTGCCTCGCCACGTGCCGGGTGTGCGTGCAGCCCCGCCGCCCCCTGGAGCGGGCCTTCCCAAACCTGAGGGTGCAGCCGGTCCCCTGGGGGCCTGGGGCCACGCCGATCCTGAGAATGCCAACTGGCCCTAGGGATCTGACCCAGTAGGTCTGGGGAGGGGCCCGAGGCCCCCTGGGCCCCGCTCTGACCGGCTGTCCTGAGGGTCACCCCCCGTGAGTGGCCTGTCTTGGCTTGTGACCACCTTGCCCCTGTAATGCTGAGCACTCCAGACTCTGAATCCAGCAATCCGAGTTCGTATCTCGGTGGGACCTTTCTGTTAGCCCTGCTGGCGGCTCAGATGGTAAAGAAACTGTCTGCAACGCAAGAGACCTGGGTTCGATCCCTGGGTTGGAAAGATCCCCTGTAGGAATGCACGGCAACCTACTCCAGTATTCTTGCCTGGAGAATCCCCATGGGCCGAGGAGCCTGGCGGGCTACAGTCCATGGTGTCGCAAAGAGTTGGACACGACTGAGCGCCTAACACGCCTCCTCTCGCTCACAGCCCCTGTTCCAGCCATGGGTGAAGCCAGGACAGCAGGCAGTGCCTCCCACTGGCCGCCTTGGGGAGCAAGGCCGGGGCGGGGCGGCCCAGCTGGGGGGCCTGCTCTCAGAAACCACGGAGGGGTGTGGATGTCGGTGACGCTGCCTTCACAGAGGGGCTGGAAAGGGTCTGGAAGTGCATCCCTTTCGCACCCGTGAACCTGCTCAGTCTGGGTCTTGTCCCGGGGCGAGGGGTCTGCCCTGCGGGCCGGGCCTGCCCTCTGTGAGACAGGGCCATCAGGGCGTGATTCCCGCAGTGAGCGTCACCTGGAGCCCCTCCGTGTTGGGTGGCGTGGGCACAGAGCAAGCCGATGGTATCAGAGATGCTCTATGCTTTAGTTCACGTTCAGGAGCCATGACGCTGGTGGGGGTCCTGGGGGGTTACGTCTGCCTGGGAAAGACCCCCATCCCTGTCAGCAGCCAAAACCCTCCTCCGGCCGCTTGCCCGAAACCGCTCTGGTGTGGGCGGAAACCATCCTTATGCCCAGAAAGGGCGGGAGACTTGCCCAGCGTGCACGGCACGGCGGTGCCTGGCAAGCCTTTCTCTCGGATGGTGGGGGCCAAGCTGGCTCTGCTCCCCGTCTCCCGGGACCTGTATCTCTCCTGGGCCCATGTCCCTGCTCCTCCAGGCCCCCGCTTCTCTCTGCAGGGCCCCCAGTGGTGAAGGCTGTGGTGTCCAGGTCAGGGGGTGCGTGCGAGGGTGTTCCGTGGGTGCAGCCTGCCCTGCAGGAGAGTCCTGCTGGGCTCCATCCTGTTTAAAATCATCCACCAGGTGACCAACAGTGACAGCTCCAGAACTGTTCTTAGAAGAATCCAAATTTTTCTCGGATCTGTATAATATCCGAGCCCGCAGCCCCGATTCCCCTTTGGGCAGAGCACAGGCTCGGCAGTGCCCACGGGGCCCCCGGGGCCCCTGCTCCTGTGGATGTCCCCAGCCTGGCCCCCCAGGCGCTCAGGTTTGCAGCCCCCAGCGTCTGTGACTCCCCTGGCCGTGCGTGGAGGTGGAGTGTCTCCGGAGCGCGGGTGGGGGACAGCCTCTGGTCCCGCCCGCCGCGTTCCCCCAGGCAGGCTGTCTGCCCTCTCTGAGCTTCCCCTGGCCCCCTGTCCTTACAGAGCTTCTGCTCCTTCATCTCTTGACTGCACAAACTCAGACTTGGGCCCACAGCCCAGAGGGACCGCTGACGGATGGGCCGAGAAGCCCCGGGCAGCTCCCTGCCCCTCTGGGCCTCAGTTTCCCCTTCTGTCACTGGAGGCCACACTTCTCTAACGGCCCTTCTGTTTCTCCTCTCGCGACGTATCGCTAGACCAAGACGAGTGCCTGCTGGGCGCTCACGATTGTAACCGGCGACAGTTCTGTATGAACACCCTGGGATCCTTCTACTGTGTCAACCACACAGTGGTCTGTGCTGAGGGCTTTATCCTCAACATGCACAGGAAGTGTGTGGGTAAGCCAGAGCCCCGCCTGCCACCACGCCCCCTGCTCTGCTCCACGCCCGCCCGCCATGCCCGCAGTCACATGCCAAAGGGCCCGACCTTTGCATGTGAGCTCTCAGCACGGCCCCCACGCTCCTGATGTCCTGCCCTGCTTCTCCACTGACCCCCGGGGAAGCCGGTCTCCCCAGGGATGGGCCTGAGTCAGAGCTGGAACCGAGGCGTGACCCGGCTGCTCACTGAAGAGGGGGCATTGAGACGCGGGGGCAGCAGGACAGGATGTGGGGTCTGGGGGCAGGGAGGCCAGGCTTCAGAGCAGGGCCGCCTGTTATCTTTGTGGTCTTGAGCTTCCTCTTGGGCCTCTGTTTCATCATCTGTGAGAAGGGGGTGCTCCAGGCACTGCTCCCCCTTTGGCGATTACGTGACATGTGCGTGGCGTGGCCAGAACGCCAGGCACAGTGAGCACGTGACCTCAGCTGCTGAGGTCGTACTTCAGTGGGGCCAAAGTCCCTTCCGAGGCAAACGGCTGAAGCTGGGGTCCGGACGGTCCGGGGCTGTATAGCCCAGCTGGGTGTTCATTGCTGTGTGACCCTGAGTCATCGAGCCCTCCTGCCTGAGCAGCTGGTCTCCCATGACTGGGGTGGGGAGGGTCTGAGGTTTTCTCGGAGGAAACATCGTGGACCTGACCCGAGAGGGACCCAGGGTAGTGGGGCTTGGGGCAGACTGGGAAATGCCATGGCAGGGGCACAGGTCGAGGGGGAGGCCGTTCCAGCCGGCAGCGTCTGGACACCCTCCCTGGAGAACGCGGCATGGGTCGCCAGGGACGGCAGGGACGCGGGAGATGAGAAGGGCACGCGGGGAGGAAGAGCAGCGGCAGGAAGCACGTGCAGGTGGGAACAGCTTGCGCCCAGACCCCCCGCCCGTCGCCTCTGTGCCTGGGGGCCATGCCCAGCTTGGGCATGTCCTCTGCCTCACCCGCCTCCGCTGGGCATCTGTGTGGCCGCTGCAGACATGTTTGCCCCCCGGCCGTGGGCACAACATGAGCCCTGCGGAGCCTGCTTGTTGGCAGCTCCTCCCGTCTGGGTCGTGTCTGTGTGTGTGTCTGGGAGGATGGTCCACGGGGCCCGCCAGCACCCTCCCAGGATGCGGTGTGCAGGTTTTCCTGGTGGTCCGATAGATGACTTTGTTCTGAAAGGGGTTGCCGGGTGGCTGGAAACGGGTTTTGGGGTTAAAGACAGAGGTGCCTCCATTCAGCAAGGTTTATGGCCTCCGCTCAGCCCTTCCCTCCTCGTCACCCTGCCTGGACCCCGGGCTCCTCTCCATCCTTGTTCACGCACGTGTTCATCTCGTCTGTGAGCACTCATTCTTTGCATCACTTGTCTGTCCACAAACGTGTCTTCTGTGGTGCGTTTGTAAGTTCCAGGCATATTCTGTTAACCTTGGCTGGTGAGACGGGAGATGGGTGCCCGGGTGAAGAGTGTTTTCTCTGCGGCCAGGCCGCCTGGGTTCAAGCCCTGGCTCGGCCACTTTCCACTTGTAGGACCCAAGACCAGTCGTTTAATCTCTCTGAGACTCAAGTTTCTTCACCCGTGAAAAGAGAAACAGCATCTACCTCCAAGGGTCACTGTGCGGGTTAGATGAGTCCGTGTAAAGAACTTTGCTAGAGTTTGATGTCATAATAATGATTCAACACATGTGTTATACTGAGGCAGCCTGCATAGGTAGTGAGCTCCCCATCACTGGAGGTATGTAAGCCAGAGTGGGACAGGACTGAGTGGTGCCGAGTCCAGAGGACTTCTGACAGGCTGGCGACCTCCGTGGGGGAAGCCCCTGTGCTTTTCCGTTGGCCTGTTGCGCCCTGTCCTTTGAGGACTGCCGTGGGCCCTGGGGAAGAGTGTTCCAGGTGGGCTGGGCTTCGGGAAGATAGGCCTGGCCCTGCGGCCCACGCTGCGGGGGTGAGGAAAGGGCTGGGCACTCCGAGCTCTGTCCCTGTTGCCACGTGCAGGCCGTGGGACTTTGGTCCAGTCACATCCCCTCTGTGAGACCTAGTGCCTTAGCTGGGAAGGAGTGTGCAAGGTCATGGAAGGGCACTTTCTCTAAGCCAGCGGTCTGCACCGTCTTTGGCACCAGGGACTGGCTTTGTGGGGACAGGGATTCCACGGGGAGGAGGGGGATGGCTCAGGCCGTAACGCGAGCGATGGGGAACGGCAGCGGAGCGGTGCCCGCTTGCCCACGGCGCACCTTCTGCTGCGTGGCCCGGCTTCTAACAGCCCGCAGACCGGTGGGGTTGGGGACCCCTGCTGTAAATCACCGGATCCCTAGCGAGCCGTGCAGTCAGTGGCGTCTGCTGGCATCCCTCAACATGCTTCCTCCCAGGCTCCGGAGCAGGGTGGGGACTGCGGGTGGGGGGGCTCCTGACCCATGACGTTTCTGGGGTCCTGAGAAAGTGTCAATCCAGCCTGTAAATCAGAAGTCTCTATCTCGCCGAGCCAAGCCTTTCTTGGAAGCTATGGGTCCAGAATCCCCTTTTCTTCTCTCTCATCCCCACCCAGCCAGGCTTGGCTCAGCTTATACACCAGTCGGCTCACCTGGGAGTTGGGAGGGTTTCTTTTCTGGTGGCTCAGAAAATAAAGAATCCACCTGCGATGCGGGAGACCTGGGTTCGATCCCTGAGTTGGGCAGATCCCCTGGAGAAGGGAAAGGCGACCCACCGCAGTATTCTGGCCTGGACAATCCCATGGACCGAGAAGCCTGGTGGGCTACTGTCCAGGGGGTCGCAGTCAGACATGGCTGAGTGACTAACACACACTTGCCCCACAGCCCAGTGCCCGTCCTCTCTACCTTGTCCCCGTCCTGCTTGTAGGAGCACCTCTGATCTCAGTGTCCCCCAGAGCGACCCTGACATTCCAGCCCCCGGGCAGGCGGTGCTTCCGAGACCGTGCCACCCTCCTCCCCAGTGCCTCCACCCACCTGCCCCCACTTCCCTGCCAGCTCGGGGAGCCCCCATGTGGCTAGGCCACCTGGGCTTAGCACAGAATAGGTGCTCATTGAGGTGTGTCCGGGGAATGACGGGGTCAGCCAGGACTGCTGCGCGGCACGTGGGGTCGGCTCGCGGCGTCTTCCGCGCGTGCATCTGCGTTGGTCGCCGCTCTGGGTCCCCTCTGCCTTCCCAGGGGCTGCTTCTCCCTCCTTCGCTGGCATCTCCCCACTGCCTGCTCCCACCAGGCGTAGGTCCTAGGCCTCTTCTGTGCCTGTCCTGTCCCCCAGGTGACCTTAGCCTCCCCCACTCCCAAGTCCCCAGCTTCACTAAGACCCGTTCTGTGAACTCCGAGGCAGGACTCGGTGTTACCTCCAAGGCTCGCAGCCTTCCTCTGAGCCTGCTCCCCGCAGGTGGCCCCGTCCTCAGCTGCCCAGCTGCTTGGCCAGGGAGCTTTGGCCAGACCCCTTGGCTTTCTTTTTCCGCTCTCCTTCCTCTCATCCGTCATGGCTCTGTTGCTTTGCCTGTCACGTTATTGTCAGAACATGACTGTGTCTCCTCGCCTCTGTGGATGGCAGCCTCAGCCCCTTCATCTCCTATGCTATGAGCCCATCTGCGTTGGTCGCCGCTCTGGGTCCCCTCTGCCTTCCCAGGGGCTGCTTCTCCCTCCTTCGCTGGCATCTCCCCACTGCCTGCTCCCACCAGGCGTAGGTCCTAGGCCTCTTCTGTGCCTGTCCTGTCCCCCAGGTGACCTTAGCCTCCCCCACTCCCAAGTCCCCAGCTTCACTAAGACCCGTTCTGTGAACTCCGAGGCAGGACTCGGTGTCACCTCCAAGGCTCGCAGCCTTCCTCTGAGCCTGCTCCCCGCAGCTGGCCCCGTCCTCAGCTGCCCAGCTGCTTGGCCAGGGAGCTTTGGCCAGACCCCTTGGCTTCCTTTTTCCGCTCTCCTTTCTCTCATCCGTCATGGCTCTGTTGCTTTGCCTGTCATGTTATTGTCAGAACATGACTGTGTCTCCTCGCCTCTGTGGATGGCAGCCTCAGCCCCTTCATCTCCTATGCTATGAGCCCCTCATCCCTGGAGTGTTCACACTCAGCCAGGGGCCCCTGTTACACATCAGTCCGCTCTCCTCCTCTGCTGGAACCCTCGGTGGCTCCCGCCTCCCCCCGCGTCTCCTGACCATCTCCTCTCCCCACACCGCACCATCTGGACCTACCCTGAACCTGCCCCCTCTGCCTGGGGTGTGACCCTGAACCTGCCCCCTCTGCCTGGGGTGTGACCCTGAACCTGCCCCCTCTGCCTGGGGTGTGTGTTTGGCTCGTCCCAGATCTCTTCAGATGATTGCTCGAGGGATCTCTTATACACATCTCCTCGCCCTGCTCCGCCCCGCCCCTCACCCTGTTCTGCCCCGCCCCTCACCTTGCTCCGCTCCGCCCCCTCACCCTTCTCCCCGCCCGCTCAGAGCTTGCTCCCTCAGGAAAGTTCCAAGCTCCAGGGTTTCTGGCCAGTTAAGAGACCCCCAGATGATGGTGTTTGGGGGCAGAGGTGGCCTCCAAACTGGTGGCATGGGGGAGGGGCGAGGTAAACATGTCTGGGTCGTGTTACTCTCCCTTCATGCCTCCGTTCCCACAGAAGGGTCATTTCTGTCCTTTTTAACCAGAAGATTCTAACCTCAGGAGAGAGAAGTTCGGCTGAGCCATTTCAGCAGCTGCTCCCCCGGCTGTGTTTATGGCCCTGGCAGGGTTCTGGGTGGTGGGGGTGCGTACTGTGGGGGCGTGTTTCTCTGTCTGGTCTCTTGACCAGGGAGGCAGGGGCTCACAGGCACACCAGGATGGCAGGGCTAAGGCTGGGTTTTGCTTTAGTTGGGGGTCCAAAGAAGCCAGCCCCCTGTGGGGGTGATGTTGAGGCAGGGACCTACAGAATGCAGAGCCCCTGGGAAGGGTGCCAGGAGCACAGGTGCCAGCCCTTAGGGGACAGGGGAGGAGGGGGCCTTGGTACGTGGAGCGGAGGGAAGTTTTGGCTAGGGGCACACTGCCACTGGAAGGAGGGCGCTGGGTTGGCAGGCCCAGGCAGGCAAGGACTTGGGACTCTGTTTCACACATGATGGGTGACAGTTTATTTAAGCGTCCAGAAGGATGACACCCGGGAGGTGAGACCCAGAGCAGTGCTCCACTGTTGCAAGCCCAGAAAATTTTGACGGGAAGCAACTCTGACATTGGGCATGAGCTCAGGGAGATGACTGAACGCACTCTGTGCCAGGCCCTGAGCTGGGCTCAGAGCAGGGGTGGAATGAGCTGAGCGGAGAGGAGCCCAGACCCCTTGTAGCACACCTGTGCACACCCACGCACGCCCAGGGCACATGCAGATCAATGGCGGCCCCCTTTAGAGAACCCTGACCCCTGGGGAGCGGTCTTGGCTCCCTGGACGCCCGGCACCCCTGGCCCTCTGCTCCCAGGGCATCCTCCTTAGACCAGAGTGACTGGGCAGAGGCTGTGTCCTCAGGCTTCCGGGGGTTCTTGAAGGGGGTCCTTGAACCCAGTATGGGACCCCTAGAGACTGGGCTGCTGTGGAAACCAGAGGGGGTGGGCGGATGGGCGACAGACACACGCAGGAGGTGGGACTGGCCGTCAGGAGGCGGGCCTGGCTGTCAGGAGGCTGACGGGGTCTCGGCCGTGCCACGAGCCCCGCGTGTCGTCTTTCGACTCGTCCTTGGCTTCCTCATCTGGGGAAAGAGCCCGACGTGCCTGCTGCGGGGTTGGGGGGGCACAGGCCGGCACTTTGTAAACTGTGGCTGCTGGGCAGCAGGGGCGGAGCAGGGGTGGGCCGCTGTCTCTTATACACATCTCCCGCCCCCCTGGTCTCCTCCACCCCCCTGTTGCTTCCATAAGACTCGAGACCACCCTCTCTCTTAGGTCTGTCTGCTGGGTGTCCTCTGAGTGTGCCCCACGCAGGGCGCCTGTCTGTCTTGCTCACAGGGTGCCCTGGAGCCAAGCACAGTGCTGCTGGCACCAGGCACGTGCTCCATAAATCTTTGTTGAATGGGTGGTGGCACAGAGCCTGCAGCTCTCTGGCAGGCGAGCACCTGGAGGGCGGGGCTGGTCGGCTGGCGCTGTCCCCCGGGACCACCCCGCAGCCCCTGACGGCCTGGCCCTGCCCGCAGACATCAACGAGTGCGTGACAGACCGGCACACGTGCAGCCGCGGCGAGCACTGTGTGAACACGGTGGGCTCCTTCCACTGCTACGAAGCCCTGACCTGCCAGCCGGGCTACAGGCTCGAGGAGGGCCAGTGTACAGGTGAGGAGGGCTGGCTGCAGGCCCCGCCCCGCCACGCCCCCTCACCCTGCTCCGCCCCGCGCCCTCGCCCTTCTCCCCGCCCGCCGCC
>SJYT01075021.1:13681-66363 GCA_006410635.1 Cephalophus harveyi
GACGGAGCTTGGGGGGATGGGCTCTGAGGGCTTGAGAGATCGGCGAGGCCTGGGTGGCTGCCCTTCCCTCCCCCAGCCTCCGTGTCCCCTGTGACTGTCAGTGCGTGGGCCCCGGAGGCCTTTGCAGACGGAAGCTCCCATTACCCGGAGCTGTCTGGGCACGGCCGAGTTGCTCCTCTAGTCTGTTTCCCCATCTGTGGGACTGGGCTGGATGAAGGTGTATCACAGCTGTTTTCAACAGTGCCCGGCCTCTGGGAGGGAACACCCTTGGGTCCTGGGACACAGGCACTGGGGGAGTCTGACCTTCCTGCCCTGACCTGGGCTGGCCTGGGGCCCCGGGAGGGGCTGCACCCGGCTCCCCGTCACCCGCACCCCCTCCGCAGACATCAACGAGTGCACGTCTCTCTCCGAGCCGTGCCGGTCCGGCTTCAGCTGCATCAACACGGTGGGCTCCTACACGTGCCAGCGGAACCTGGTGATCTGTGGGCGCGGCTACCACGCCAGCCAGGATGGGACCAAGTGTGTGGGTGAGGCTCGCCACACCCCCCCACCCTCCGCCCTCCTGGGGGCCCTGGGCGTGGCGGCTCCTGCAGCGGGGAGATCTCGGGCCTCAGCGTGCCCCACTGGCCTCCCCCTGCAGACGTGAACGAGTGTGAGACGGGTGTGCACCGCTGCGGCGAGGGCCAGGTGTGCCACAACCTCCCCGGCTCCTACCGCTGCGACTGCAAGCCTGGCTTCCAGCGGGACGCCTTCGGCCGCGCCTGCATCGGTAGGTGGGGCTGGTGGCTGGGATGCGCCCCAGCAGTGCCCGCTGCCCCAGGCCCCAGCCAGCCTTGCTCTGACCGCCTGCCTGGCCCTCTCTGGGTGCGTCTGCCCAGCTGAGGCTCCCCTCGTGGTTCCTGTTGCCCTGGTTTCTTGCTTTTCGGCTGTGTCTGCCCGTGCGTCCCTCCGTCTCCCTACGGCACCCCAGCTGCTTCCTGCTCTGATCGCTCCTCCCCCTCGCTCCTTTGGGTCCCTGGGTCCCTCCTCTGCCCGGGGTGGGGTGGGGGCTGGCGTCCAGGCCCTGTCTCTTATACACATCTTCTAGATCAGAAAAACATGGCTTTGAATTTATCTCATATCCTAGATAAGCTATTAGCTTAAAGTTCAGTTTCCTCATTGTAATCCCAGGATCATACTATTTCTATGCTTATAATGTTGTGAGAGAACTATATAAGATCCTTCAAATAAAGCTCTTAACTAAACCACCAGAGCACCCTAAAACATCAGTTAGCGGCAGCTTCTTCCACTGCAGAGTCATGACTTTAAGGTTAACCATAACTTTTAGTCTCTTCTTGATTACAAAAGGAGCACATCAAAAAATAATGAAATAGTAAAGCAATTATACTTCAATTAAAACATTTTAAAAAACTAAAAAAAAAATAATAAGTAAGAACAGGATATATAGCTCTAGAAAATTCTGAGGAAAAAATAAAAAGTAAACCTATTTGGAACCAGTCTGTTGTTCCATGTCCAGTTCTAACTGTTGCTTCCTGACCTGCATACAGGTTTCTCAAGAGGCAGGTCAGGTGGTCTGGTATTCACATCTCTTTCAGAATTTTCCACAGTTTATTACTAATTTTAATTTAAAAAAATAACCAGTCTGGATCTTGTAAAAGATGAGGATCCCACCTGCTATAAACGGCCAGGTGGGAAGATGACTTCGCGTGCCTAGAGCGAGGTTTCCCTCTGGAGACTGAGGCCGTGTCTGCCTGATGGTGGGGCCCAGAGGGGCGTCTCAAGGCTCAGACGCCACAGTGACTTTGGCTCTTGAAGGTGCTTCAGGCTGGACACCTGTGTCCGTTCAGATTGTCTCCCCCTGAGCCTTCCTCCCCAGTGCCAACCCCACAGAGGCTCCAGGCCCAGACTGTTGTCCAGAGTGGAAGAGATGGGGACCTGTCTCTTATACACATCTCCCGGCCTCAGCTGCCCGCGGCCTCAGCTGCCCGCGGCGTCCTGCAGGAACCCCCGTCTCAGAGCGGGGGGCTGGCTGGCTCTGCTGTCTGCACGCCCAGAGGTGGGAGTCTCCGTGTGCAGGGCTGGCAGCCCAGCTTCTGCCCCTTGGTAGGCTCCAGTCCCGGTCACCACTGCGGTGCCCTGGGGTCTAGGCAGGGAGCCGAGTGGGCGAGACAGGAGACAGGCCCGCGGTGCCGCAGCACCCCAGCACCCCATGTGCTGTGCAGGCGGACCAGTCGCGGTTTTCCAGATCCCAGCAACCAGATATTTATCACGCATAAATCCTGCTGGGTTTTACATGTTGCTGGTGGGTTTAAACTTAACACACTGTGGGGTGCCCCAGGGCTGACGACCTGGGAGAGACTGTCCCAGGTCTGCTGGGACTGGGGTGGGGAGGCGGAGGTCCCAGGCTGCTCAGTGCAGGGGGAGGGGTCGAGGGGGTGAAGGGGTTGTGGGGTCTCCAGCCCCGCCTAGCTGGCGCTGTCTCTCCGGCACCTTCCCCAGGAGGTGTTCTCCTTCCTTCCCTCCTGGGGAGGTGAGTTTGCTGAGATCCCCAGGCAGGACGGGCCCCTCTCTCTGATTGCCTGACCTGGCTAAAGAGCCGGCCTCCCTGGGACAAGTCCAGCCCAGGGGCAGCGGAGCATTGCCAGGCCTGGCTCCGTCACACGGCACTCAGATGGGCTCCCCAGACAGACCCTGTGGCTGCCGTTCAGTCACTGGTCCCCGTCACCTTTGAGCCCCTCCGCCAGGCCAGGTGGGCACGGAGAGCTGTGGGGGGCGGGCTGTCGAGCCTACCCTCGTGGCAGTCCGTTCTGCCTTCACCCACCCTTCGTCCCTACCTCACCCGCTTCTCTCGGGCTGCGCGGTAGACTCGGGGATGGAGCCAGTGTGGCCTCGGAGCCTGGTGGAGGCGACCAGGCACTCACGCGTTCATTGGTGCCTTCAGTCACTCCGTGTGAAAGTGGCGTGTGCGGGGGGCCGTGAGCGTCACACGTCAGGCCGCAGCCCCCAGGGCGTGTAATGTCAGCCCCACCCCCACCGCGGCTCACCCTGCTGACCCCAGCGCCCCCTGCTCGTGCACAGGGCCACCCCCAGCTGCTCTGAACCTCATCAGCTCCATGGGGTGGGGTGTTTGTCCGTCTTGTTTGGGGCCGTGTCTCCAAGCTCGGCACAGACCCGGCGCTTGTCAGAGCTCGGCAGGTCTCGGCTGGATGAACGAGAGACAAGTCCCTTCCTGCACGGAGCTCGGGGTCCAGCCAGTGCTCCCCTCAACTGTCCTTCACTTCCTCCCTCCCCGTCCCCCACAGGCCGGCTCTCGCCTCTCCCCCAGCCCCATGAAGGGGGTCGAAGGCAGATTCCCGTTAGCACCTCTCAGAGCCCCCCGTCCAAGCTGCCATGGGCCCGCGATAGAGCAGTATCTACTTCCCCACTGGGGGACCTGCCATGGGGCTGCCTCCTCCAGGCAGCAGGCCAGGACTCCACAGTCCCGCCCCTGCCTTGCTGCATGTCCCCGGCTGACCCCTTGCCTTTTTCTGGACCTTGGGTTCCCCATCAGCCCCAAGCGGAGGCTGGAACCGATGGTCTCTCAAGAGAAGGCTCCTCGTGAGCGAGAGCCCGGTCCCGGCTCTGGCCCGGGCGGGCTCCTCCGTGACCTCCAGCCGGTCTGTGCACAGACGTGAACGAGTGTGAGGCCCAGCGCTGCAGCCAGGAATGCGCCAACATCTATGGTTCCTACCAGTGCTACTGCAGGCATGGCTACCAGCTGGCCGAGGACGGGCACACCTGCACAGGTACCTCCCCGGGTCCGCCCGGGGCCCCCGCCCGGAGGCTCCTCCCCCGTGTGTCAGGCTCGAGTCCCCGCCGGGGTCGGGGGCACACGCCGGGCACACAGAGGCCTCCGCGTCGGAGCGGCGGTCCCTTCCCAGCCGTGTGGCTTCCTGGCACCTGGGCAAGCGCTTCCCAGGTCTGACTTCAGGCACCTTCCCTGCAGAGCAGAGACGATGGTCGTGCCCTCAGTGGGGTGAAGGGTTAAGTTGAACCCTGCAGGGCTCGAGGCCTCCCCTCCCCTGGAGCCACGTGTAACTTCCAGCTCGCCCTCTGTATCTGGTTCCACGTGGGTGCCTGGCCCGAGGGTGGATCCCACGGCAATTATGGGGAAAGGTCCCCGTGTAAGTGGATGCGCGCAGTCCAAGCCCGCGTCGCTCAGGGGCCAGCTGTGCCTCGTCCAGGCCGTGTCTGGTACCTGACGGGCGCTCAGCCGGCCGCAGCGAGCCCGGAGCGGGGGTGTGGGTCCAGCGTGGCCTCGCGCAGCTCTGTCCCCAGCCCCTTTGTCCTCGTCTGCGAGAAGGGCCCCCAGGCTCCCCAGGCCGGGCCGGGGCCGGGTGCCCGGGGTTCCTGAGGGCTGACCCGCTCTCTGGCAGACATTGACGAGTGCACCCAGGGCGCCGGCGTCCTCTGCACGTTCCAGTGCATCAACGTGCCGGGGAGCTACCAGTGTGCGTGCCCGGAGCCCGGCTACACCATTACGGCCAACGGCAGGTCCTGCAAGGGTGAGTGTGGGGCCCGCGCCGGCGGGGCCTCAGGCAGCCCCCGAGTGGGTGCAGGAAGCCTTTCACAGCCTGCCGTGCGCCCAGAGCCGCGACACCGAGCGCGTGAGCACGGGACGGCCGATGCCGCTGGTGGCCAGGTTCACCGGGGCCCACGCCTGGGGTGAGGAACGTGGCGGTTTTTCTGCTGCTTGACCAGCTCAGAGTCTTGGAGGCTTGGACCCCACTCTGGGCCCTGTGCTGCGAGTGGGACGGGGATCCTGGGGAGTGGTCCTGAAGGTGGGAGGCCTCCCCAGGGAGGACCCTGCAAAAGAGGAACCCCAGGGCTGCTTGGGGCTTCCTGGCCGCAGAGTTCTTACTGTTAATACTATCTTAATATTCAGTTCAGTTCAGCTCCGTTCAGTCGCTCAGTCGTGTCTGACTGTGCAACCCCATGAACTGCAGCATGCCAGGCCTCCCTGTCCATCTCCAACTCCCGGAGTTCACCCAAACCCAAACCCGAGTCCGTGATGCCATCCAGCCATCTCATCCTCGGTCGTCCCCTTCTCCTCCTGCCCCCAATCCCTCCCAGCATCAGAGTCTTTTTCAATGAGTCAGCTCTTCTGATCAGGTGGCCATAGTACTGGAGTTTCAGCTTTAGCATCATTCCTTCCAAAGAAATCCCAGGGCTGATCTCCTTCAGAATGGACTGGTTGGATCTCCTTGCAGTCCAAGGGACTCTCAAGAGTCTTCTCCAACACCACAGTTCAAAAGCATCAATTCTTCAGCGCTCAGCTTTCTTCACAGTCCAACTCTCACATCCATATGTGACCACTGGAAAAACCATAGCCTTGACTAGACGGACCTTTGTTGACAAAGTAATGTCTCTGCTTTTTAATATGCTGTCTAGGTCGGTCATAACCTTCCTTCCAAAGAGTAAGCGTCTTTTAATTTCATGGCTACAGTCACCATCTGCCGTGATTTTTGGAGCCCAGAAAAATAAAGTCAACTACTGTTTCCACTGTTTCCCCATCTATTTCCCATGAAGTGATGGGACCGGATGCCATGATCTTAGTTTTCTGTAGAAAACTAAGCTTTAAGCCAGCTTTTTCACTCTCCTTTTTCACTTTCATCAAGAGGCTCTTTAGTTCTTCTTCACTTTCTGCCATAAGGGTGGTGTCATCTCCATATCTGAGGTTATTGATATTTCTCCCGGCGATCTTGATTCCAGCTTGTGCTTCTTCCAGCCCAGCATTTCTCATGATGTACTCTGCATATAAGTTAAAGAAGCAGGGTGACAATATACAGCCTTGACGTACTCCTTTGCCTATTTGGAACCAGTCTGTTGTTCCATGTCCAGTTCTAACTGTTGCTTCCTGACCTGCATACAGGTTTCTCAAGAGGCAGGTCAGGTGGTCTGGTATTCACATCTCTTTCAGAATTTTCCACAGTTTATTACTAATTTTAATTTAAAAAAATAACCAGTCTGGATCCTGTAAAAGATGAGGATCCCACCTGCTATAAACGGCCAGGTGGGAAGATGACTTCGCGTACCTAGAGCGAGGTTTCCCTCTGGAGACTGAGGCCGTGTCTGCCTGATGGTGGGGCCCAGAGGGGCGTCTCAAGGCTCAGACGCCACAGTGACTTTGGCTCTTGAAGGTGCTTCAGGCTGGACACCTGTGTCCGTTCAGATTGTCTCCCCCTGAGCCTTCCTCCCCAGTGCCAACCCCACAGAGGCTCCAGGCCCAGACTGTTGTCCAGAGTGGAAGAGATGGGGACGTGTGAGCTGCGCACCCCCAGGACCAGCTGCTCCGAGACCCAGGCCCCCAGGGCGGGCTCGGGGTGGGGGCGGTGCTCAGATGAGGGTCTCCAGACCGGGCCCCCGTAAACCCGCCCATCACCCTCTGTTCCCCACAGACCTGGATGAGTGCGTGCTGGGCACCCACAACTGCTCCGAGGCTGAGACCTGCCATAACGTCAAGGGCGGCTTCCGCTGCCTGCGCTTTGACTGCCCTCCGAACTACGTCCGAGTCTCCGAAACGTGAGTCGTCCCCCCGCCCCCTGCCCGGCCTGGGGCCCGGGCACCCTGCACCGGTCCCGCAGTGCCCGGGGCAGAGGCCAGGCGACCAGTGTGCCCGCCTTCATCACCTCCTGATCTTCACGGGCCCCTGTCCGGGGTGTGGCCTGACTGACCATCAATGGTGCAAAAGACAGCACCTTGCAGGAGGTTTGATCAGAGAGAATGAAAGAAAGAAGACTCTCACACACACCTAAAAACCCTCCGTCCCCCTCTCTCAAACACACGCACACGTTCATCTTCTGTCGTCTGGCGAGTTTTTCCCAGCGCGTGGCATCTTAACAAGTGTGACAAGTAGTTACCATCCGCCACGGTGTCGGGAGGGTCGTGAGCGAGGAGCAGCTGAGCTGGGGGGTTCTGCTCCGGGCCCCGTGGGGCCACGTCCACTGGAGGCTTGCCGGGGCTTCAGGGTGCCGCTGCCCACGCATGGCTCGCGCGGGAGCCTGCAGCGCCTCACCACCGCGGCCTCTCTTTGGGGCCGGAGCTCCCCGGCCCGGGGCACTGAGAAGGCAAGTGACGGTCCTTTGTGACCCAACGTACTCTTAAAACCGATGTATCATCACTCCTGCCCCTGGCCACACAGCCCAGCGCTGTGGGTGCGGGTGGGTCGGTGTCACCTGGGAGGCGGCCCATGCGCTGTGACTGCAGTGGGGGGACGTGGGGGCTGGTGACCACATTCCCTCGTGATGCTTCTTGGCATTTTGCTGTTTTTCCGTCTTCTTACTAAAGAAGACAGGGCTTCCCTGGTGGCCCAGAGGGTAAAGCGTCTGCCTGCAATGCAGGAGACCTGGTTCGATCCCTGGGTCAGGAGATCCCCTGGAGAAGGGAATGGCCACCCCCTCCAGCAGGCTTGCCTGGAGAATCCTGTGGTCAGAGGAGGCTGATAGGTTACAGTCCATGGGCTCACAAAGAGCTGGACACGACTAAGCGACCTCACTTTCACTTTTCTTACTAAACACACGTTTCCGTAAGTGCTGGCCAGAGTGCCCAGCGTCTCTCCTCCGACCAGGGCTGCCACGCAGATGTGCTCGTTGCTCCGAGCGTGCTTTCTCTGCTTTGCCAGCCTCTTGCCTCTGCACGCACAGCCCGCCCTGGCACCTGTGCGCCCGTGGTTTACTCCTGGCTGCCCTGCTGACCCTGTGCCATGCTCACTAGTACACAGTGCCAGGGTGGGTCGGTGTGCAGGTGTGGTGGGGTGTTTAGATGAGTGTGTCTGGGTGGCCGGTGGCCTCGCTTCCCTGGGTCTCAGCCACTCCGCCTGCAATGCGGGTGATGGTAGCACCAGCCCCAGGGAGGGTGCGAGCTCGTGATGAGCGACAGCACGCCATGAGCTTACACAGGGCGTGACGAGGCCTGGTCCTGCCTGCCGTGGTACCGCCCGGTCGGGAACTCTGCTCAGAGCATCCTCTAGAACTGCGGAGCCCTGGTGCCCCTGTTGGAAGCACTGAGCTTCAGGACGGGGCTTTAGTGATGGAGGAGACAGAGTCTCATGGCGCCAAGAAGAGACCAGAGTATTGCTGAGCTTAGAAACCGAGTCGGGGCCCCATGGGGTTTGGTCGTCACCTGTAGTGTGGCCGGGCTCCCCGGCTTCCTCCGGGGCAGGTGTGACTCAGAGCTCTCTGATAGTCGGAGAGGGACAAGGGCAGGCCGTCCCAAGTCAGTGGGGAAATGGCTCGGAAGGAGAGTCAATTACGGGAGAAAAGGGAATCTGAGAAACGATTAGAGTAATAGAAACACCATGGCCAGGGAATCCTGCACATAGTGTGGGAAGGAAAGAACTGGAGGTGGGAAGGAAGAATGCAGGCAGACAGGAAGGGGCGCGGGGCCGGGGAGAGCTGCTCCCAGACGCTGCCGGCACTGTGCTGCGCGCCGCCTGGTACATAACTCACCTCCTCCCGCCAAAGACGCCGCGTGGCTATTAACCCATCCTGCAGACGGGAAAGCGGAGGCCCATTAACCCATCCTGCAGACGGGAAAGCAGAGGCCCATTAACCCATCCCGCAGACGGGAAAGCGGAGGCCCATTAACCCATCCCGCAGACGGGAAAGCGGAGGCCCATTAACCCATCCCGCAGACGGGAAAGCGGAGGTCCTGGGGGCGGCAGGTGGCGCAGCCCGGGCTGCTGGGGGCTGCCGAGGGCGGAGCGGCGGGTGGAGGCTGGTGGGCGTCGGGTGGGGGCTGCGAGCGGGAGCCTCCCTCCACTGATGCCCCGCGGACGCCCCGCAGGAAATGCGAGCGCACACAGTGCCAGGACTTCCTGGAGTGCCAGAACGCACCCGCGCGCATCACGCACTACCTGCTCAACTTCCAGACCGGGCTGCTGGTGCCGGCACACATCTTCCGCATCAGCCCCGCGCCCGTCTTCGCCGGCGACACCATCGCGCTGACCATCACCAGGGGCAACGAGGAGGGCTACTTCGGCACGCGCCGCCTCAACGCCTACACGGGCGTGGTCTTCCTGCAGCGCGCGGTGCGCGAGCCGCGTGACTTCGCGCTGGACGTGGAGATGAAGCTCTGGCGGCAGGGCTCCGTCACCACCTTTCTGGCCAAGATGCACATCTTCTTCACCACCTTCGCCCTGTGAGGCGGCGCCCGCCGTGGACAGCGCGTGGAGCCCGGCGCCCTGGCAGCGCGCCCGCCTCCGCGCTCCCGCCTGCCGCGTGGGGCACCGGCGCTGTGGCCGGCCTCCTCCGACCCTGTAAATTAACTTAATTTTGCTGACTTCCTCGCGTTCTGGCCTCTCCTGGGCCCGGGACGGAGCTTTGAGGGCAGTTCCAGGCCATCGCTGGTGCCCCGTGGAAGGGGTCGGAGGATCGGAGGCTGGACATGTCACCCGAGACTGGAAACAGCGACCGCGTTGGAGCTTTGGACTCAGCTGGGTGACCTGTTCCCAACGATGATATTCTGTTTCATGTTACACTGTGATTAGCTCTTTACATTTTTTTAAAGATCATTTTTGTTTCTGTTTAATTATGAAAGTAGCACATGTATATTACAAATATATATATATTCAAATAGTCCCAAAGGGTTATAAAGTAAAAAAGTGGAAAAAGAAAACCTGCTTCCTTTTGTGACGTGCTTGGGATGATGCTCCCGAGTGTCTGCGGTCCCCAGCCTGGCCCTCACCTTCCGTTGTTGGAAGGATGGCAGTGGGAACACGCTCACTTCTGACTCTGCTTCTGACCCGTTTCCTGGTACCCCCTCTCCTTCTCCCAACGCAGACCTCACCTGGCTTGTCACCTTGGACATCACCCCTCTGTGTATAGTATTGGGACTTCCCAGGCGGTGATAGTGGTAAAGAAGCTGCCTGCCTGGGTAGGAGATGTAAGAGATCTGGGTTTGATCCCTGGTTCAGAAAGATCCCCTGGAGGAGGGCGTGGCAGCCCACTCCAGTATTTTTGCCTGGAGAATCCCATGGACAGAGGAGCCTGGCAGGCTGCAGTCCATGGGGTCGCCCAGAGTTGGACATGACTTCGCATACATGCACGTGTGGGTAGTATTACCTGTTTGACCTCTTAACCTACCACTGTTTGCACCTTACCATGAACGTGTGTGGAACGTGTTGAGCAGAGAAATTAGCTAACGATTAGGCAGGTCCAGTTGCTCTCTCGGGCCAGCCGTTTTCCATTGGTGTCTTCCGTCCTTCAGAAGCGGTAGCTCAGTGTCCCCATAGATCTGACCATTATCACTGGCTTTATAGCCTCACCAGCGGCGCCAGGGCTACGTGGACACATGGCGCAGGGGGGAGTCACCTGCAGAGTGAGCCTGAGGCTGGGGTCCCAGATGTCATTAGCCATTCATCCACTGCGTCGTCTCTCGTGTGACCACGTGTCCGCCAGGGTCCCCGGCCTCCATTCCACCTTGTCAGACTCCCGAGCCAGGCGTGAGCTTGGCTCCCCGCTTTCAGGCGTCTGGTGTGATGAGCTGGGAGGTGACGTCGTCTCTTTCTCCAGGCCCGTGAGACGGTCGTGCGGAGCTGGACACACGTAATACCGCCTTTCCCCCTTGTGTAACCATTCTTCCTTCCCCCTCGGCTGCGCCTCCCTTTCTGTTTGTACCCTGATTCTTCACCTCTGGAGTGGACATCGCGTTCGGCCACAGTGCTGGTCTAGACCAAAGGCAGCAGTGGCCGTCCGGCAAGCGCCTCCCCCAGTCCACTCCGTCCCCCGGGTAGGGTTGCGGACACGGAGCCAGGGGTCACCCCTACCAGCGGGTGACACAGCTGCAGTCACTGTCCGCCTTGGTCTTGCCAGAGGGGTGGAAGGCGAGGCCCTTTGGAATTCTGCACCAGGGTTAAAGCCTTAGTTTCCTGCTTAGCAATCAGGCCGCTGTCACAGCCGTGTTCTGGCGTTAGATACAGAAAAAGGAGGTTGAGATAACAGCGTGGCGGTGTCCTCCCGCCGTGGGAAGAACTGTGTATTCGTAACAGCATTCCCTGCCTCCCCCTCCATCGCTCCAGACCACCTAGAAAAACCGAGGAGTCCGTCTAGCAGGGACCTGCCTGGGTCCCCCGGTGCTGAACGTATACTCAGGAAACCTGGAAAGCCGGCACGTCTCGGCTTTATCGCCCCACGCCGTGTTAGACAGCGAGCGTTTCGGATGCCACTGTAACTCTCTGTCCAAGGAGCGTCCCGAGGAGGAGGCCTCTCTGCCTGTCGTTGGCACTAAGGCGGTGATGTGTGATCTTGGTCTGAAGAAACGTGATTGGCTGGTTCAGATTGGCACACTGTCTCCCGTGCCCAGGCTCTTACAGGTTCTTGAACATTTGCATCTACCACCAGGCTGAATCGACTCAATGGCCGCGAGTTTGAGCAAACTGGGAAATGGTGAAGGCCGGGGAAGCATGGCGTGCTGTAGTCCATGGGGCCGCAGGGAGTCGGACAGGACTTCGTGACTGAACAGCAACAAGTTTTAGGCACCCCTCATTGGGCTTCCCAGGTCCCGTGGTAAAGAGGCTTCCTGCCAGTGCAGGAGACACAGGTTTGATGTCGGGGTCGGGAAGATCCCTGGAGAAGGAAATGGCAACCCACTCCAGTATTCTTGTCTGGGAAATCCCATGGACAGGGGAGGCTGGTGGACTACAGTCCATGGGGTCACAAAGAGTCGGACAAGACTGAGCAACTACACTTAGCCTTAACTTAGCCATAGTAGACGGCATTACTTTGCCAACAAAGGGCCGTTTAGTTAAGGCTATGGTTTTTCCAGTGGTCATGTATGGATGTGAGAGTTGGACCATAAAGAAAGCTGAGCACCAAAGAACTGATGCTTTTGAACTGTGGTGTTGGAGAAGACTCTTGAGAGTCCCTTGGACTGCAAGGAGATCCAACCAGTCCATTCTAAAGGAAATCAATCCTGAATATTCATTGGAAGGACTGATGCTGAAGCTGGAGCTCCAATCCTTTGGCCACTTAATGCGAAGAACTGACTCCTTGGAAAAGACCCTGGTGCTGGGAAAGATTGAGGGCAGGAGGAGAAGGGGATGACAGAGGATGAGATGGCTGGATGGCATCACCGACTCAATGGACATGAGTTTGAGTGAACTCCAAGAGATGGTGATGGACAGGGATCCTGGCGTGCTGCAGTCCATTGGGTCGCAAAGTCGGACAGGGCTGAGCGCCTGAACAGCATTGTAGACCAGGTGTCCACTGCCCTCCGCCTGACTGTGCGGCAGGCCATTGGCCGCCACCCAAGAGGCAGTGTTTGGCCCAACATGGGGCCAGCTGAGTGTCTCAAGGTGCCCAGCCAGTAACTGTCTCTCGAGTGGAGAGCTTCTGGTCCCCAATCCACGTCTGGCACGCGGCACAGTGTGAGGAAGTGATCCCTGCACAACTGCCCTCGTGTGTCGGTCAGAGTTGTCCAGAGAAACAGGACCTATCGTATATGTGTGTGTGTGTAGATAAAATAAGGAATTGCTTGCACCGCTACAGAAGCCCACAAGTCCTGTGGCCTGCCGCCTGCACGCTAGCGGCCCAGGAAAGCTGGTGGGTGGTGCGGTGCGAGTCTGCAGGCCTGAGGGCCCGGCACGCGCGGGGCAGAAGGTCGGCGTCTCAGCCCAGACAGTCCGGCAGGGGGCACTGGCGTCTCCCTTCCTCTGCCGTGCGGTTCTGCTCAGACCCTCAACGGACTGAGGAGGGCAAGCGACTTTCCTGCACCTGCCTGTTCAAACGCTCATTTCCTCCAGAAACACCTTCCATGTACACTTGGGAAAAAAATGTTTGGCCAGATATCCAGTCAGGTTGGTACATAAAGTAGCCATCACCTCCTCAGACGCCAGCTACGATGTCCAGGGACCACACTCACTTCCGAGCAGCTGCCAGCTCAATCTGTGTTCCCTTCCGGTTCAAGGATTCGCGATAATGACCCACGGGGCTCAGAAAAGCGCTGCACTGCTACAGCTCGGTTAACAGCAGAGGGATGTGTCTGACGGCTGAGTGGTAAAGCATCCGCCTGCAGTACAGGAGACGCGTAGATGGGAGTTCGATCAGGAAGATGCCCTGGAGAAGGAAATGGCAACCCACTGCAGTGTTCTCACCTGGGAAATCCCATGGACAGAGGAGCCCGGCGGGCAACAGTCCACGCAAAGCGTTGCACACGGCCGAGTGGCCAAGTGCGCACACGCGTGTGCTGGTAGGATCCACGGAGCATGATAGCGAAAGGACAGAAGCGAAAATCAGCCGAGGAAGGAGACATGACTGACACCATCTTCAGAAAGGCTCGGCAGCAACATGTAAGCGTTGAGAGTTTTCACCCGAACTTGTAGGTTTTCAGCTTTTCTGGAAATTCCAGGCTTCCTCCTCCTCATGATTTCCCAAGGTAAAGCTGTTCTTTTAAAATGTTGATTGGTAACCCCTGTGGCCCCTTATGACCTCATTCAATTCAGTTCAGTCGCTCAGCCCTGTCCGACTCTGTGACCCCATGGGCTGCAGAACGCCAGGCCTCCCTGTCCATCACCAACTCCCGGAGCTTACTCAAACTCATGTCCATTGAGTCGGTGATGCCATCCAACCAATCTCATCCTCTCTCGTCCCCTTCTCCTCCTGCCTTCAATCTTTCCCAGCGTCAGGCTCTTTTCCAGTGAGTCAGTTCTTCGCATGAGGTGGCCAAAGTTTTGGAGTTTCAGCTTCAGCATCAGTCCTTCCAATGAACACCCAGGGCTGATCTCCTTTAGGATGGACTGGCTGGATCTCCTTGCAGTCCAAGGGACTCTCAAGAGTCTTCTCCAACACCACAGTTCAAAAGCATCAACTCTTCAGCACTCAGCTTTCTTTATAGTCCAGTTCTCACATCCATACATGACCACAGGAAAAACCATAGCTTTGACTAGATGGACCTTTGTTGGCAAAGTCATGTCCCTGCTTTTTAATGTGCTGTCTAGGTTGGTCATAGCTTTTCCTCCGTGGAGCAAGCGTCTTTCCTGGCTGCAGTCGCCATCGGCAGTTCTTTTGGAGCCCAAGAAAACAAAGTCTCTCACTGTTTGCATTGGTTCCCCATCTTCTTGCCGTGAAGTGATGGCTCTCATCTAACGTCAGTTCAGTTCAGTTCAGTTCAGTTCAGTCGCTCAGTCGTGTCCGACATCTAACCTCATATAACCTCGTAGCTCCTGCAGAACAGGCCAGAGCAAAGCTGTGACAGCCTGGCTGGAGGTGGTTAGCTCCCCGTCACAGGAGATGTGCAGGTTGGGGGCCCAGAAGGTCCGCCGGGCACGGGAAGGGGCCCTGGATGTTCCAGGATTTTGTGAGACAAGTGTTCTCCCTCCTGCCGCTCTGCAAGCCCGCGGGATGGAGGCGGCTCCTTCCAGCAGGCCGGCATCTCAGGCACGTGCGCCGGGCAATGGCGCCCCCTCGTGGTTGCAGCCCAGCCCGGCAGCTCTGCCCACAGCCTGCAGAGGGAGATGGATTTGGACAAGGGGTGGGGTAAGGTGTTTCTGGTGGCGTGGGGGTCCATGCTGGCTCATGGGGACACGCGAGAGACCCTGACCACGGCCCCGTGGCTGGCGGGGAGTGTGCAGTGGTGCTGGAGGCTGGAGGTCTGGGGGGGGGCCAGGTGGGGGTTACCGGATGTGGAGTGAGGGGTGGTCCTCGAGGGACGTGGGCCCCGGTAGCGCCCGGCAGAGCGGTCACCCTTCACTTCAACAGCAGGTGTGTCCCCGGGCCCGACGCTGAGGTTCCCTGGGGTCTCCTCTACTGTATCTGTGGGACCGAGAATTCTCCCCACAGGGATCTTCCTGGCAGGCGGATTTGCTGCCCTGCCCTGCCATGGATGGGACCACCGTTGACAGCCAGGTGCGTTAAGGGTGGAACTGGGGGCAAAGGGCACCCCCCCCCCCCCGCCAGAGAACTGACATGCTTGGGCTCCCCCAGCGTCTACCTGGAGGCACCACGGGGGTTCAGCCTTTGCTTGGGGCTCTGCGTTGCTAAGATTGCTTTTCATCCCGCTGTGACCTGTGAGGGAGGGCTGCTGTTCCCATTCCACAGAAGCAAAGACAGGCTCAGAGAGAGCGTGGGACTGGCCGAAGGTCATAGATTCCGACCCAGGTGTGCCTGACTGCAAAAGCTCATGGCTCAATAGAACGAGAAGACAGGGACCAAACACTGGCAAAAGACAGCTCTCTAAAAATACAGAGAACTCAGAAACCAACAGCAAGAAAATGAACAACCTAACTTAAAAATGGGCGAAAGATTTGAACACACACTTCACCAGAGAAGACGTACAGATGGCAAGGAAGCAGGTGTGAAGATGCCCCACAGATTAAAACCAGAAAGCATCCTCACACACCTGTTAGAATGGCTGAGGTATTGAATGCAGGTGGCGCCCCATTCTGGTGAGCTTGTGGATGAGCAGGCTTTCTTATTCACTGCTTGTGAGAACACAAAATTGTACAGCTACTCCTCAAGACACCAGGCAGTTTATTATAAAATTAAAAATACTCTTTAGCATACAAGTCAGCTGTCACCATCCTTGGTATTTACCCGCTGAGCTGAAAACTTTGTGTGCACACAAAAAATGCAAAGATGGAGATTTATAGCAGTTTTATTCATACTGCAAAACTAGGAAGCAGCCAAGATGTCCTCCTGCAGGTGAGTGGATAAATAAGCTGTGGTGCCTCCAGACAATGGGGGAGTGTTCAGCACTGTAAAGAAATGAGCTATCAAGTCATGAAAAGACAGGCAGGGAGGAACCTGCAATGCTTATGACTCAGTGCAAGAAGCCAATCTGAAAAGGCTGCAGACTGTGATTCCCACTCCGTGACATTCTGGAAAAAGCAAAACTGTGAAGACAGTGAAAAGATGAGTAGCTGCTAAGAGTTAGCAGGGAGGAAGGGCCAGCCGGTGCATTCTGGAGGATGTTTAAGGGAGTGAAACTATTCTTTATGATATTATAACGGTGGACACGTGTCATTGTACATTTTTCTAACCCCAGACGATGTGCACCACCAAGAGTATAAACTGTGGACTGTAGTTACCAACAGTGCAGCGGAATGGGCTCATCGACTGTTACCATCGCACCACGGTGGGGGGGCGTGCTGATGGCTGGGGAGACCGCACCTGTGTGGAGGGGGTGGATGTGGGCACTCTGCAGTTCCCAGACAATATTGTTGTGAACCTAAAACTGCTATGAAAAAGTAGTCTATTCAAAAAAAAAATCACCGCATTACCCTAACCAGCTCCTGGAAGCTCGCGGTCTGGTGGGAACTGGACGCAGAAATAGGTACCGCCGTTCATACAGTCACTGCAGTGATGCGGAAGCCGCGGGGGGCGAGGGGGTGTGAACACTCGGAGGAGCTGGCATCAGGGAAGGCTTCCTGGAGGAAGTGTTGGCTTCCTGGAGGAAGCGTCCAGTGAGCTTTAACAGCCCAGCTGGAATAGCAGGGGCGGCCTTAGGGATGGAGGAACCAGCTCGCAGGAAGGCACGGAGGTGCGAGGTGTTGGGGGCACAGCGGAAGTTTGGGGGTGCATAGCATAACTCCTGCCTGGAAAATCCCATGGACGGAGGAGCCTGGAAGGCTGCAGTCCATGGGGTCGCTGAGGGTCGGACACGACTGAACGACTTCACTTTCATGCATTGGAGAAGAAAATGGCAACCCACTGCAGTGTTCTTGCCTGGAGAATCCCAGGGATGGGGTGCCTGGTGGGCTGCCGTCTGTGGGGTCACACACAGTCAGACACGACTGAAGCGCCTTAGCAATAGCATAGCGTGTGCGGAGTTGAGTCGCAGGAGGCTTCCCCACCCTGGACGTGAGGTCTCCGGGTTCGCTCGGGCTTCTCTGGGCCAAGACGTGTGCGCGGCGACACCTGGCGGAGGCGCAGGGGATTGCGGGCGGCCGCGCAGGCGCAGACCGCGGCCAGCCTGTGCCGACCTGGGCGGGCAGGCCTGGGCAGAGCACCCGGCGCGGTCGTGGAGCAGGAATGAGGGGCACCTGCGAATACAGACGTGCAAAGACGACATGGTTTGTTTGTCACTAACCTCGAGCGGAAGTGGAGCGTTTGCTTTCGGTACGAGCGCAGGCAGGAAACCTCGGCGGCGTTAGCTGTGTTCCGCTCTCCTCTAGGTTCTCAGAATAGCGCCGGGGCTCACCAGCGCTTTGACAAACCACCACCTGCCGCCCGACCGTGTTCCTCACGGTGCTGGGAAGCAGGCCCTGGAGAAGGACACGGCAGCCCACTCCAGTGTTCCTGCCTGGAGAATCCCAGGGACGGGGAGCCTGGTGGGCTGCCGTCTGTGGGGTCGCACAGAGTCGACACGACTGAAGCGCCTTAGCAGCAGCGGCAGCAGCAGGAAGCAGGCCCACGCTGTGCCGTGTTACAGACTTCTTTTTAGTGTTTTGAGAACTATAATTTCAATCTAAATTGGCGTTTAAAAACCGACAGGCTCCTCCAGGCTGCCAGAGGCGTCTCTGGGACACCTGTGCACACACAAACGTGCACACACAGACACGCACAGTGTTTGAGACCCGCTCCAGTACTCTTGCCTGGAGAATCCCGTGGACGGAGGAGCCTGGTGGGCTGCAGTCCATGGGTCGCACAGAGTCGGACACGACTGAGCGACTTCACTTTCACTTTTCACTTTCCCAGGAGGAAAAGCAACACCAGCAAGGACTCCGTGCAAGGCACTGGCTGTATAACTGACCGTCTGGATCTGCACTCTTGAGGGAGAACGGAGCAGTGGGTGGGTGCATGGCCTCCCTCTCGCATGGAGGGCTTGAGGGGCGTCAGTGGTTGCGTCTCTAGGTGAGTGAGCCTGAGTGTGGAAGCAGCAGAGAGCATCTGAGGTGGGTGCTGTGTGTGTGTGTGTGTGTGTGTGAGTCTGTGTGTGTGTGTGTGTGTCTGTGTGTGTGTTTGTCTATGTGTGTCTGTGTGTCTGTGTGTGTGTCTGTGTGTGTGTGTGTGTGTGTAGGGGTCTGACTTGGTGCCTGGGTTCCGGCAGCCCCCTGGCCTCCAGCCCCATGTTCCGCTGGTCGTCGTCAGATGCCCTGCCCGGCCGTCTCCAGGTGGGCATGTGGGGTCGGGAGGGGGGTCTGCACTGCCTCCTCTGAGAGAGACGGATGGACTGTGTGTCACCTTCTTGCATCACCAAGCACATCCTTCCTCCCGTGAAAGTGAAAGTCGCTCGTCGTGTCTGACTCTTTGCGACCCCATGGGCTACATGGAATTCTCCAGGCCAGAATACTGGAGTGGGTAGCCTTTCCCTTCTCCAGGGGATCTTCCCAACCTGGGGATCAAACCCAGGTCTCCAGCATTGCAGGTTCACCAGCTGAGCCACCGGGGAAGCCCAAGAACACTGGAGTGGGTAGCCTTTCCCTTCTCCAGGGGATCTTCCCAACCCAGGAATCGAACNACCCTGGACGTGAGGTCTCCGGGTTCGCTCGGGCTTCTCTGGGCCAAGACGTGTGCGCGGCGACACCTGGCGGAGGCGCAGGGGATTGCGGGCGGCCGCGCAGGCGCAGACCGCGGCCAGCCTGTGCCGACCTGGGCGGGCAGGCCTGGGCAGAGCACCCGGCGCGGTCGTGGAGCAGGAATGAGGGGCACCTGCGAATACAGACGTGCAAAGACGACATGGTTTGTTTGTCACTAACCTCGAGCGGAAGTGGAGCGTTTGCTTTCGGTACGAGCGCAGGCAGGAAACCTCGGCGGCGTTAGCTGTGTTCCGCTCTCCTCTAGGTTCTCAGAATAGCGCCGGGGCTCACCAGCGCTTTGACAAACCACCACCTGCCGCCCGACCGTGTTCCTCACGGTGCTGGGAAGCAGGCCCTGGAGAAGGACACGGCAGCCCACTCCAGTGTTCCTGCCTGGAGAATCCCAGGGACGGGGAGCCTGGTGGGCTGCCGTCTGTGGGGTCGCACAGAGTCGACACGACTGAAGCGCCTTAGCAGCAGCGGCAGCAGCAGGAAGCAGGCCCACGCTGTGCCGTGTTACAGACTTCTTTTTAGTGTTTTGAGAACTATAATTTCAATCTAAATTGGCGTTTAAAAACCGACAGGCTCCTCCAGGCTGCCAGAGGCGTCTCTGGGACACCTGTGCACACACAAACGTGCACACACAGACACGCACAGTGTTTGAGACCCGCTCCAGTACTCTTGCCTGGAGAATCCCGTGGACGGAGGAGCCTGGTGGGCTGCAGTCCATGGGTCGCACAGAGTCGGACACGACTGAGCGACTTCACTTTCACTTTTCACTTTCCCAGGAGGAAAAGCAACACCAGCAAGGACTCCGTGCAAGGCACTGGCTGTATAACTGACCGTCTGGATCTGCACTCTTGAGGGAGAACGGAGCAGTGGGTGGGTGCATGGCCTCCCTCTCGCATGGAGGGCTTGAGGGGCGTCAGTGGTTGCGTCTCTAGGTGAGTGAGCCTGAGTGTGGAAGCAGCAGAGAGCATCTGAGGTGGGTGCTGTGTGTGTGTGTGTGTGTGTGTGAGTCTGTGTGTGTGTGTGTGTGTCTGTGTGTGTGTTTGTCTATGTGTGTCTGTGTGTCTGTGTGTGTGTCTGTGTGTGTGTGTGTGTGTGTAGGGGTCTGACTTGGTGCCTGGGTTCCGGCAGCCCCCTGGCCTCCAGCCCCATGTTCCGCTGGTCGTCGTCAGATGCCCTGCCCGGCCGTCTCCAGGTGGGCATGTGGGGTCGGGAGGGGGGTCTGCACTGCCTCCTCTGAGAGAGACGGATGGACTGTGTGTCACCTTCTTGCATCACCAAGCACATCCTTCCTCCCGTGAAAGTGAAAGTCGCTCGTCGTGTCCGACTCTTTGCGACCCCATGGGCTACATGGAATTCTCCAGGCCAGAATACTGGAGTGGGTAGCCTTTCCCTTCTCCAGGGGATCTTCCCAACCTGGGGATCAAACCCAGGTCTCCAGCATTGCAGGTTCACCAGCTGAGCCACCGGGGAAGCCCAAGAACACTGGAGTGGGTAGCCTTTCCCTTCTCCAGGGGATCTTCCCAACCTAGGAATCGAACCCAGGTCTCCTGCATTGCAGGTGGATTCTTTACCAACTGAGCTATGAGGGAAGCCCCTCCCGTGATCACCCCCATTTTACAGATGCAGAAACTGAGGTCCAGGGAGGTTGAGTATTTTTGCACAGACCACACAGAAAGTGCAGCCACGGACGAGGGGCGGGTCTTTCTGAGCCTCCGAGTCCCTGCCTGTCACTTCAGGAGAGGGGGGTGTGAGGCTGGGCTGGAAGGGGGTGCTCCTCACCAACCCCTGTCCCATGTGCACCCCCGCCCAACTCCTCGTCCTCCCCTTCCCTGGCTTCACGTCCAAGCTCCACGCCCGCCGTCGCTCTCAGCCCACCCCGGGGCTCCCGCCACCCCAGCCCCAGCCCTCCCTGGCTCCCGCAAGCGCCCCCACACCTCCAGGCATGCGCCCCTCTGTCCCCTGTGCCGGGAGTGCCCTGTGGACCCACTCCACCCACCGCACACAGAGGGGCGCGTCCTGCTCTTCACCCCGTGGCCTCCGCACAGCCCCTCTTCGGAGAAACACACACAGACACCATCTCCGTTTCCCTAGCTCTCAGCAGCAGGCAGGCACAAAGCAGGCTCTAAAAAATGTTTGCTGAGTGAATAAACAAGCATCTGTGCACGCCCCCACCCACCCACCTACCCACCCAGGAGAGAAAGGCGGGGTCCTTTCTGTCTGTTCAGGTGGGTGATCAGAGTTTGCCCAACTGTCCAGGCTGAGTTGGAGCTGCAGGAGCAGGCACCGTTGGGGCGGGGTCCCAGGCTGGGGCCGTCTGTGAGCTTCATGGCCCCCCTAGAACCTGAAACATCGGCTCCAGGTTCCCATCAGCCTGATCTTGAGAGGGGGTTCCCCCCGAGGCTCCCCCAAGGGCTTGGACCTCAGCAGCTTTCTCAGTCTCAGCCCTAAAAGGTCAGCGCCAGGCCCTGCCTCATCCGCTCCTCGGTCCATTTATCAGATCGGAAGCTCAAGGCTGGTCCGGTCCAGCTGCGCCCAAGGTTACGTGCTTGTCCTCCGCACCCAGCCGCCCTGACCCCGGGGAACTTGGCAGGAAGGGCGGGGGCAGGAAGGGGACAGCGGGTCTCTGCGCCGGCCCCAGGACGCTGTCAGCCGCGTCAGGATTTATGCCTGAGAGCTGGGCAGCGGGCTGACGCCACTCGGCCGACCCTGGGTCGTCCCTGCAGAGAGCCTGGCTGGGCCTGGGCACCGGGACTTGGCCCGGAGGACGCAGCAGCAGAGGGGTCCTGAGACCCCAGGCGCCCGGCATGCTGGGCCCAGAGTGGACACAGTGTCCCCGTCCCTGCAGTGGCCGGCCCAGCCTGGGCCAGCTGAGACCTTGGCCAGGACATCCCACCTCCCTGGGCCTCGGTTTCCTCAGCTGTGGCTGGGCATGAGTCTCCTAGGCACTCCCCGCCCCCTCAGACAGTACGTGTCCACTGGCCATTGTGGGGGCGCTGGCTGTCTCTGTCTGCCTGGGGGAGCCCCTTCTTGTCCCAGCCCCCCCACCCCGTATTCCTCTGGGGGTCTTCACTGACCACCTTCCTGTCCATCCCTCCAGACGAGGGGAGCTGATATGGAAACCTTGTCAGCAGGGGTCCTCAGACACTGCTGGTGGATCAGCTGTTCAAGAAGTAAGGGGAGGGGGTTTGGGGGGCTGCTGGCTGCAGAAGTCACAGTGGACGGAGGGAAGGGCCCAGCGAGCCAGAGGTGGATCACGGGGTGCACCCGCGGTGGCGCCCCAGGCCCCCCGGGTGTCTAGCTAGGAATCCAGAGTAGCCAGATTTCTCTGTGAGCCCGGCATCCGCACTGTCAGAGTCCTACCTGCGAACCCTCGGAACATTGCGGAACCCCACCTCCTGCTCCTCCGCGGCCCCTCTCGCCTGCCTCCTCCTCCTGAGCCCCGCCCGGCTGCCCAGCACCTTCTCCTCCCTCTAAACAGCATGCTGGTCTGTGTTCCTTCCCTCCCTACCCCCCGCCGTGGCTTGCCATCACTCCCAGGACCAATGGCAGTTCCTTACCTGTGGTCTCTAAGGCCCCCGGAGTCCTGGCCCCCGCCCCCCAGCTGGCATCGCTTCTCCTCTCAGCCTTTTATATTTTCCATCAAACCGCGTCCACTCATGCTATTTACATGCTTAGTCGTGTGATCACCGTCCGAGGTCCATACCTGCAGACCCTATGGTGTGATGAGTGCTGCGCGGGGGGCCATGCGGGGCTGAGTCAGGGGGGACGCGGAGCAGGGTGCGGGCCCTCTCCTGGCCTCAGTTTCCCCTCTGTGCCCGACGGCCTGGGCCCTTCCTCTGGCGGCGCCAGCTGCCAGGGGGTGGCTATGGGTAATTCTGAGTCTGCGCTTTGTCCTGGAAGAGGGGTTGCCATGGAAACAGAGGCTGAGGCTGCAGCGGGAGGGAGCCTCCACCGCCCTTTGTTAGACCCGGAGCGGGCTGACTTCTGGAGGGGGGCGGCCCACTGCCTGGTTTTGGGGAAGAATGCCGCCTGAGGTCTGTGCTTGTTGAGGGCCGGGTCGGCCACCCTGCTGACCGACCCTCCCGCCAGTTGCTCGCTCCATCGGGCGTCCCCGGGTGGGCGGAGGATGGGGGACGCGGGGGCCCAGGGCATCTGGACCCTCCTGTGGTTTAGGCGAGTCCCCCGCCTTTCTCTGCACCCACGGCTCGGGCATTTCCATCAGCTGGCTGCACTCACGTTGAAGATGCGCCCTGAGCCCTCGGGAAACGCGGCCCTGCCTCCCTGCCGAGCTCGCGCGGCCGGAAGGTCCCTGACCCTCGCGGGCTGGTCTGGGGTGTGACTGCAGGTCTTCCCGTCCCGCCCCTGCCCGGTCTGGGGGGACGGGAAGCCTGGGCCCCCGGAAGGGGCCCCCCTGCCCCCTGCAGGTGGCGGGGCCGGCACTCGGAGTCACCGCCTCCCACTGTTGCCTGGCGCCCCGTCCCTGCCCTGCCCTCGGGGCTCCCTGCCGCCTGGCCCCCCGGCCCCGCTGCCCTCTCCCCCGCCCCCTTGCACCGAAGGAAGGTCGGAGCCGACCGGGCGGGCGCCGCCAGGGGGCGCTCTCGCCCCAGGGTCTGGCCGCTGGTCGCTGCCCGCGGGGAGGGACGGCCGGCGGCTCAGAAGCCAGCTCGGCCTCGGCTCCGCCCGAGGGACTGGGCGCCGTTTGCAGGAAGCAGCCCCGGGGCTGGGAGGGACCTCCTGGCGTCGTGCGCCGCTTCTTGGAAGGGCACGTGTGCCCTTAACGGGGGTTTCGGGCGCCGACGTTGTCCCGCAGAGCTGAAGGCTGAGGTGTGCAGAGCACCCCACGAAGGAGACCCCCTAAGGGCTTCCCTGCTGGCTAAGCTGGTAAAGAACCCGCCTGCAATGCAGGCGACCCTGGTTCGATTCCTGGGTCGGGAAATCCCCTGGAGGAGGGTAAAGAACCCGCTCGCCAATGCAGGATACGTAAGGGACACAGGTTCGATCCCTGGGTTGGGAAGAGCCCCTCGGGGAGGGAAAGGTTCCCCACTCCAGGATGCCGGCCTGGAGAGTCCACGGGCTGTATGGTCCGTGGGGTCGCGGGCATGACGGAGCGGCTTTCTCACTTTCACTTTTAAGAGCCTGGAGCCCAGTGTCCCGGGTCCAAACCCCGGCCCTGCCTCTAAGCAGCTGCTCGCATCTGAGTCACGGCGCCGTGGGAACAGTGGAACGGCAGGGGTGTCTTTTTGGCTTCCTGGTGGCTCAGCTGGTAAAAAAAAATCCACCTGCAGTGCAGGAGACCCGGGTTTGAGCCCTGGGTCAGGAAGATGCCCCTGGAGGAGGGCATGGCAACCCACTCCAGTATTCTTGCCTGGAGAATTCCATGGACAGAGGAGTCCATGGGGTCGCCTTAAAGAGTCGGACGAGACTGAGCGACTAACACATACCCAGTGATGGTGGGCAAGCCCTTAACTTCTCGGTGTCTCAGTTTCCCCACCTGGGAGATGGGCGCACACCCACCTCTGTCGAGCGGGGCTGACTGTCGATCATCACAGCGTGTTTGACTCATGGGCTCAGAACCCGAGACACAGCTGGAGGCGCAGAGACGGGGAGCTGAGACAGAGATGTGTGAACGCTGGCGGCGGGGGCTGTCCACGGCACGTTTGGCCCAGACCTTTCCCTTTCTGGGGGGCTTCCCTGGTGGCTCAGAGGTTAAAGCGTCTGCCTCCAATGTGGGAGACCCAGGTTCGATCCCTGGGTCGGGAAGATCCCCTGGAGAAGGAAATGGCAACCCACTCCAGTATTCTTGCCTGGAGAATCCCATGGACGGAGAAGCCTAGTAGGTTACAGTCTGCGGGGTCGCAAAGAGTCAGACACGACTGAGCGACTTCACTTTACCCTTTCCCTTTCTGGGAAGAAAAAGGGCAGAGAGAGGCCCCAGCAGGTGGAGACAGAGAGGGTGAAGTCTGCGCGGGGCCCAGACCGTGGCCTGGGGGACGCCGGCCAGCTGGGTGCTGTGGCACCTTTGAGGAGCCCTGAGCCCGTCTCCCCGCCGGTAAATGGGGTGCAGACAGCTCTTGCGTGGGGCGGAGGAGGTGCGTCCGGGGTGCGGTGTGGCCCGCAGGAGGGCATCAGTAAATGTGGGTGGCTGCCTGTCCTAGCTTTGCCACACCCTTGGGCTGGGGCCCTTGGGAAGATAGGGCCCAAAGCTGAGGGAGTGCCCCGATGTTAGTCACAGCTGCCCCGTAATGGGGGTGAGCATGTTGGGCCAAAAGCCATTATTGAGCACCTAGTGTGCGCCAGGCACTGGCGCTGACATGAATTTGCTGGAGGAACGCACAGTCGGCAGATAACCGGGCTGTGATGGGGGGTGGTGACAAGGATGAAGATGAACCGCAGAGTGGAGTCGGGGCAGAGAGAACGCGGGGCCTGGGTTCCAGGGCGGAGGCGTCACAGGGCCAGACGCCCAGAGGGTGAGAAGGTGCTGCCGTGTGCAAGGCCGGAAGGGTCCCGGGCAGAGGCCCCCACGAGCCGGGGAGTACGAACGTGCTGGTGTGGCTGGGCTGGGGTGGGTGAGGCTCCAGAGAAGGGCTGTGCCCGCCGCCCCTGGGTCCGCTTGTCCTCTGCCCAGCCCCACCGCCCGAAACTGCCTCCAGGAGGCTGCGTTGACTCCTTCGGCCACACGAGGGCAGCAGAGAACACCACTGGGAAAGACCCGGGCGGCTGGGCTGCCGCTGAGCGGCCTGCGGGCTCTCGGAACCCGCTTTGGGAACCAGGGCCGGATCCTGGCCCGCCCCCCGCTTCAGTGCTCCCATCCTGCTAGTCTCTTCCCAAGCTCCCCGCTTCTGACCTGCAGGACGCGTGCTACAGCCGGGCTTCAGCACTCCCGGTACGCGGCAGGGGGTCCCCCTGCAGCCTGGAACCCGCATCTCTGAGAGGGGAACCGAGTCCCACCTCCGGGGGCGCGGCGGTCGCGGTGACGGCGTCTTTGCCGTCACACGTGCTGCGGCCGATGAGCTGGGCGGCCTTGGGCAACCCGCTTACCCTCTTTGAGCCCCAATTTCCCCGTCTGTGAAATGGGGATGATGGCCCCTGGTGTAGGAATCTTGTGCAGGGAAACTGACAAAATGCGTCACGCCCGCCGGGGACTCTGCGCGGAGCCCAGGTCTCAGTAAATATGCTCCATGGTGATAGCAGGTCATGACCAGGGCATTCACGACTGGGGGCGGGGTGGGGGCGGGAAGAGCCCAGAGACCACAGATCAGAAGCTGGAGCTTGTCAAGAAGGAGGGTTTACCCAACGTTATGCAACCCAGGTTCGATCCCTGGGTCGGGAAGATCCCCTGGAGAAGGAAATGGCAACCCACTCCAGTATTCTTGCCTGGAGAATCCCATGGACGGAGAAGCCTAGTAGGTTACAGTCTGCGGGGTCGCAAAGAGTCAGACACGACTGAGCGACTTCACTTTACCCTTTCCCTTTCTGGGAAGAAAAAGGGCAGAGAGAGGCCCCAGCAGGTGGAGACAGAGAGGGTGAAGTCTGCGCGGGGCCCAGACCGTGGCCTGGGGGACGCCGGCCAGCTGGGTGCTGTGGCACCTTTGAGGAGCCCTGAGCCCGTCTCCCCGCCGGTAAATGGGGTGCAGACAGCTCTTGCGTGGGGCGGAGGAGGTGCGTCCGGGGTGCGGTGTGGCCCGCAGGAGGGCATCAGTAAATGTGGGTGGCTGCCTGTCCTAGCTTTGCCACACCCTTGGGCTGGGGCCCTTGGGAAGATAGGGCCCAAAGCTGAGGGAGTGCCCCGATGTTAGTCACAGCTGCCCCGTAATGGGGGTGAGCATGTTGGGCCAAAAGCCATTATTGAGCACCTAGTGTGCGCCAGGCACTGGCGCTGACATGAATTTGCTGGAGGAACGCACAGTCGGCAGATAACCGGGCTGTGATGGGGGGTGGTGACAAGGATGAAGATGAACCGCAGAGTGGAGTCGGGGCAGAGAGAACGCGGGGCCTGGGTTCCAGGGCGGAGGCGTCACAGGGCCAGACGCCCAGAGGGTGAGAAGGTGCTGCCGTGTGCAAGGCCGGAAGGGTCCCGGGCAGAGGCCCCCACGAGCCGGGGAGTACGAACGTGCTGGTGTGGCTGGGCTGGGGTGGGTGAGGCTCCAGAGAAGGGCTGTGCCCGCCGCCCCTGGGTCCGCTTGTCCTCTGCCCAGCCCCACCGCCCGAAACTGCCTCCAGGAGGCTGCGTTGACTCCTTCGGCCACACGAGGGCAGCAGAGAACACCACTGGGAAAGACCCGGGCGGCTGGGCTGCCGCTGAGCGGCCTGCGGGCTCTCGGAACCCGCTTTGGGAACCAGGGCCGGATCCTGGCCCGCCCCCCGCTTCAGTGCTCCCATCCTGCTAGTCTCTTCCCACGCTCCCCGCTTCTGACCTGCAGGACGCGTGCTACAGCCGGGCTTCAGCACTCCCGGTACGCGGCAGGGGGTCCCCCTGCAGCCTGGAACCCGCATCTCTGAGAGGGGAACCGAGTCCCACCTCCGGGGGCGCGGCGGTCGCGGTGACGGCGTCTTTGCCGTCACACGTGCTGCGGCCGATGAGCTGGGCGGCCTTGGGCAACCCGCTTACCCTCTTTGAGCCCCAATTTCCCCGTCTGTGAAATGGGGATGATGGCCCCTGGTGTAGGAATCTTGTGCAGGGAAACTGACAAAATGCGTCACGCCCGCCGGGGACTCTGCGCGGAGCCCAGGTCTCAGTAAATATGCTCCATGGTGATAGCAGGTCATGACCAGGGCATTCACGACTGGGGGCGGGGTGGGGGCGGGAAGAGCCCAGAGACCACAGATCAGAAGCTGGAGCTTGTCAAGAAGGAGGGTTTACCCAACGTTATGCACCAGGAGCGAGGCCGAGAGCCCCCAGGACTGCCGGTCGGCCTGTCCAGACCATCCTGGGCCGACCCAGGACTGGAACCCGGGCCGCCTGCTTTGCGGCCTCAGTTTGTCCCGCTCTGTCCGGGAGCCTCTGCCCACAAGGTCCCTGTCCCCAGCCTCGCGCTCAGCCCTGGACACTGCTCCCCACGGTGCCCGTCCGACCCTGCTTGCAAGCCCCCAGAGCCCACCTCCTGCCCTGGCAGCCGCGCCGGGCCGCTGTAGAGCTCCAGGGAGGCGCTGGCGGGGGAGGGGGCGCTTTTCAGGCTGTGACCCCTGGATTCCTGGTCTCCCCAGCTTCCCCTGTGCCAGACTGTGGGGGCCTAGAGACCGGGAAATCTTGGAATGCCACATTCCTGGAAACCCGGTCCCTTCCAGCCTGAGAATTCTTCAAGCTTCCTCTTAGGGGTGGGGCCCTTCATTTCCCATGGAGCTTGTGGGGGGCCGCTCCTTGATTTTGATGTCATTTGGGGTGAAGGAGATGTTTCCGGAGGCTGGGGTGTCAGAGAGGGGGCAGCTGGAGGTAGGGGTAGGAGTTGGGGCAAGCGCAGGAGGGGATGTGGGGAGCACCGCGTGGACCCCCATGGGGTAAACCCTCCTCCCAGGGGGCACCCCTCTCCGCTGGTGCAGAGGTGGGGAGCGGCCTCCGAGCCCCCTGCTTTCCACCTCCTCGTGAGCCACCGCAGCCCTCGCAGAGTAATTCCTCTGAAACCTCGAATACCTGCACCGTCTCCCAGGGCATTTTTCTTGTGGTTAAGGTGGTATTTACAGTGAAAACAGCTATTGAAGCGAATCGGGAAAATAATGTCAGTGTTTCCACTTTTGACAAAAATGGGAAGGCGGGTGGTTTCTTGTCTGTGATAAGCGCATCTGCTCCTGCAGTAATTACTGTTTGAGATAATTATGAAAAAGAATTTAAACACTTAAGGCATGCACAGGGGCCAGGACAACTTTCTTTCGCCTTATTCATAATTTCTCCTGCAAGTCAGAGTCTTGTCCCGGCGCGGGCTGAGGGAGGGGCCCTGGGAGGCTGTGGGCAGGCGCTCAGACCCTCTCCCCCTGCCCCCCGCTGGGTCCTGCTCCAGAGCAAGGGGCAGCTGGCGGCAGGACCCCTGGGTTGCAGCTGGATTTGTCAGGGGAGTGACTGTGGACAGGTTCCTCTGAGCCTCAGCTTCCCTATCTGCGTTAAGTCGCTTCAGTCATGTCCAACTCTTTGGGACCCCACGGACTGTAGCCTGCAAGGTTCCTCTGTCCGTGGGATTCTCCAGGCAAGAATACTGGAGTGGGTTGCCCAACCCAGGGATTGAGCCCACGTCTCTCACGTCTCCTGCATTGGCAGGCGGGTTCTTTACCTCTAGTGCCACCTGGGAAGCCCTTCCTTACCTGTGAAACGGGGTTAGTACTCGGGTGCCTTCGAGGATAGTGACGAAGCAGCCCTCTGTATGGCACACAGCAGGCTCCACGTGGGCGGGTCCCTCCTTGTGTTGCGGGAGGCCCGGGGCCGCTCCCGCAGCTCCCTCGCCCGTGGAGGTGGCACCCTGTCCTTGAGAAGCCCTGTTGAGCTGGCGTTGCCTTCCTCCACTGTCCTTCAGGAAGCCAACACTCAGGAGCTCGGAGAGGAGCAGCCTCGGAGAGTCCTGGTCCCCGTGCCCAGGTGAGCCCAGAAGGTCGCCTGCGTGGCCCAGTTGGAGCTCAGCAGGGCTGGCCCGAGCTGGGCTGTCGGGGAAGAAGGTTCTCTCTGTCACCTGGGGTGTCCCAGCAGGACCCGAGTGACCATCTGCTGGGGCGGCCAGGGAGGGACAGGGCTTGGGCTGGCGGTCCCCTGATCTTCAGCAGATCCTCTGGTCTTCAGATTTCAGGGCAAGCCAGAGCCCAGGATCCCTGGGTCCTCAGGGAGACGAGAGAAAGGAGGCGTGGAGGGTAGCTGCCAGGACTGACCAAGCGCACAGGAGACCTTGCCCAGGTTCACACAGGTGCCGGGGCAGAGCCCAGGGCGCCCTGTGCCTCCACCCAGGGCTGCCTCTAGGGACCTGGGATCACCGTGGGTGAGAGTGAGGCAGCAGGCTGACCTGGGCAACCTTGAGGGGAAAAGCGCTTGGGACCCATTAGAGCAGAAACTAGAAGAGCTGGCTTAGGGCTCATAGGAAGACAAGGTGAGTGCTTCAGTTCACACTGGCCCTGCCCTGAGTCATCATTTGGCCTTGCACAGGTCCATGCCTGACTAGTCCACTCGCCCCCATCTAGGCAACGAGAGGGTTGGACTGTAAATGAAAATCCCAAAGAGCAATGGCTTAAATAAGAGAGAAGTTTCTCCCTTTCATATTTAAGCCTAGGAGTATGTGATACAGGAACCAGCCTACTTCTAGCTCCTGGATGCACCAAACCAAGGCAGAAATCTGGTCCTTAAGGTCCAAGAGGGCTGCCAGAATTCCAGCCATCACATCTGACTTCTAAGTAGGAAGAAGGAGGAAAGAGGGGAAAGGGGGCCAAGTGTGGGTATCAGATATCTTTTAAGAAAGGCTCCTGGGAGTTGATGCTGGACACTCTTATATTCCACTGGTCGGAGCCTAGATGTGCAGAGGCTGGGAATGGAATCTTTGTTGTGGGAGCCCCCCTGAAAATCAGAGAGAGAAGGGGAGGTTGGTGCTGGGGGCCACCAGCTGATTCTGCCGTAAGGTGGTATAGCCTTTCTGCTTTGACTCAGGAGGGGTCTGTGGATCTGGAAATGTGCGTTCTGCCATGTCTTGGACTTCCAAGAAAAGGACATGGAGTAATAATACGTTTTCAGAATTTTGAGACTCTGGCATTTCCAAATGGAGCGCGTGTGTGTGTGTCCGGGCGTGCTGCCCAGGTGCCCAGGAGCAGGGCTCAGGTAGCAGATTTGGACGCTTGGGGCCGGGGCTGGGGGTGCCCCACGGTGGGCAGCCTCTCTGCGCCCAGCGGGCTGCTCCCTCGGCTCCTGGAATCCACTCGTGCCGTGCCGGCCTGTCTGCACACGCGCCCCGTGCGCGCCGGAGGCCCGGGGCAGGGGCGACGGGCGGGGGGCGCCCAGGAATGCCTGCTCTTTTTAAGGCCGAGCTGTCCCCTGCAGAGCCGTGATCTGGCGCCGTGGCGGGCTCCGGCGCTGGGGGGCGCCCGAGAGCAAGCGCCAGGCGCGGTGGAGTCGGGGTGGGGTCAGAGGGGGGCTGCCTCGGGTGTGCTTTGCAGCTGCTCCAAGTAGGGTTCAGTCTCAAGCACGGGGCGCTCCGCAGAGAAGCTGCCGGCCCCGGGAGGAGCGGCAGTCATTCGACAAAACATCCAAGTGAATAAATGGGAGCCAGACCCAGCGAGGGGCGGGGAGGGAGGGTTGCTGACCGCAGGGACTGCAGGGCTAGGTCTCGGTGGTCAGGGAAGGTGGGGGCAACACTTTTGCAGAGACCTGAAATGGAGGAGGGAGTGAGCCCAGCAAGCTTCCAGAAGCGCGCGGGTCGGAAGGCACAGCCTGAGCAAAGGCCCTGAGGCAGGAGCCGGGTCAGGGGGCCCTGGGAGCCGAGATAAGGACTTGGGCTCTTGCTGGGCTCTTGCTGGACCCTGGGAGGTCCGAGCAGAGGAGGGTCAGCGTGTGGCCTCGGTCTTCATGGGTGCCCCTGCTGCCGTGGGGAGAGTGTCGCTGAGATGCCGGTGGCAGGCTGTCCCCGCTCCCCTCGCAGCACTGAGCTCCGTCTTCCCACTCTGTTGTCTCCTGAGTCTTCCTCCCCCTGGGCCCTCTGCCTTCTCTGCAGCCACTGTTCCAGCTCAGGCCTCAGCTGCTCTCTCCGTGATTCTCTTGCTTCTGCTGCCCTCGTGTGTCACCCCCCTCACGATGGCAAAGTGGCTGCAGAGGCTCCAGGCCTCACAGGTGCATTTCTAGCAGAGTCGGCAGAGGTTCTGGCCTGAGCAGGGATCGGTTCCCTGGGCAGCAGGATGCCTGCTCTGGTTGTCCTCTGGGATCTGGGTCAGCTGTTGAGGCAAGTCCCAGCCACGCCGGCCCTCCTCCTCCTCCACCTTTTTAAAGGACCCCTGTGGTTATGTTGTGCCCACTTGGATAACCTGGATCATCTCCCCGTCTCACCATCCGTAACGTAACCATGTTTGCAAAGTCTCTTTTGCTGCGTGAGGTAACATGTACGGGGGCTCCAGGGTTGGGACGAGGACATCTCGGGATGGGGGGCATGATTTGCCTGCTGACGACCGTGTCCTCTCAAGGCCAACGTGTGGCCCCTGCCCGCCCCCGGCTGTGGTTCTCGGGGGAGCCTGGACTGGTGTGAGTGAGGTACATGGCGAGGGGTGTACCCTGAACAAAACGCACAGGACCCAGGATGGGAAGGTTGCCTTAACTGCTCCCGCTGCTCACAGCAGAGCATCCAAGCTCCAGTCCGACTTGCTGTGTGACCTTCGGCGTTCCCTTGACCTTGCTGGGCCTTGGGGGGTTTCCCCACCCGTGAACGAGAGAGGGCAGGTGACGTGTTCTTTCAGAGGTTCTCCAGCCCGGGCCCTGAAGTGCAGTCTTGAGCTTTGCGTATATTCCACCCTGAACATCCACGGTCCCCACACCACTCTCACATTGTTGCTGCTCAGAGTGATAACAGACAGTGTCCTTGAACTTGCTTTATTAAACTCCAGGCTGAAGCATCACTGACTCACTGGACATGAGTTTGAGCAAACTCCAGGAGATAGTGGAGGACAGGGCAGCCTGGTGGGCTGCAGTCCACGGAACTGCAGGGAGTCGGACTCAACTTTTGACTGCACGACCACAGGCCGAAGGGAGCGTTTACTGAGCGCTACTGTTTGCCAGGTGCCGAGTTGGGCGGTGGGACCCCATGGCCACTCTGCAAGCTGGACCCATCACCCGCATTGACGTGCGAGACCCTGAGCCCCAAGGTGGCCGAGTGTGCTGCCCAGCGGGCAGGAGATGGGGCGGAGTCTGGATTTGCACAGAGACCACCTCCTCCCAGCGGTGGAGAGCACAGCCCCGGGGGGCGCTGGGCAGGAGAGCCAGTCTGGGCCCCTTGAGGGCCTCCGGTTACCTGCAGCCTGGCTCCGACCCTGCTCCCTGCCTGGGAGCATGAGATGGGTGGTGGGTCCATGTGCTGCTGGGGAGGGCTGTCCGGGAGGGGCCGACAGGAAGACACGGGGGCCTCGGGCCCTGCCAAGAGGTATTGATTCCAGGCACCAGGCACTGCGCTGGGGCTGAGCCAAGAGATGAGGTCATGAAGGACGGCACGGTGACTCCGGGGCTGGCGTCCCCGCCGATGACGTGATCGCCGGACGTGAGGGATCTCTCTCTGCCTGGAAGACGCAGGCCCGCTCCTTGCTTCTCCTTGACAAGCCCTGGACTCCAGCCTGCGGCGCCGGGGAGGGCTGGCCCGGGGACCCTGTCTTGCTGCTGTGCCGTGTGGCCTTGGACAAGTCACCTGCCCTCTCTGGGCTTCCTGCTGGGACCCAGGGCTCTGCAGGCACCTCCTGTGGACAGTTTGACCAGTTCCCCCTCCAGATCCCCAGGCTCTGCAGGATCAGGCAGGGAGGCCGGGGTGCCCCAGGAGGGGGTGATCAGCGGCTCCCCGCACCCACCCACGGCTGCCTCCGCTTGCGCACAGTCCTCCGGGCACGAGGTGGCTGTCTTCTCAGCGCCCTCTGGCCTGTCCCCGTGCTGGAAGCTGGAGTGTGCCTGGGGGTTGGAGCCTCCAGCCCTGCCTCCTCCGGGCTGTGTGGCCTCTGAGGAGCTGCTTAACGTCTCTGTGCCTCGAGCTCCACCAGGGGCCGTGGAAGATCTGAGGGGCGCTGAGTGGACGCCTCGCTGTAAGCGGACCCTCTTGGCCCGTCACACGGTCTCGCAGCTTGAATTTGCCTCCTGGCTTCAGTGCTGCTCGGCTGTGAGACCCAGGCTAGGCTGGTGCCTTTCTCAGAACCTCAGTTTCCTGTCTGTAAGGTGGGGACCACAGTATCCCCCAGATTGGGTTGCTGGGGACACAGGGGAAGGCTGTGTGGGGCGAGCTCTGACCCAGGGCACTGCCCCGTGGGTGCTGACCACTGAGGTCCTGGCCACCCGGCAGGCCCCGCCCTGCCCGCACCCCACCTCTCCCCCCGGGTCTGCTGGGGCTCCCCAAGAGGGTCCTGTTTGAGAGCTCACCTGGGGGTCAGCGGCCAGGGCTGTGGATGGTGGACCGGGCCCTGGAGGTGACCACTGTGTCGGTGACGTCTCTCAGCTCCCACCGGGTATAGACCCACAAACTCTGCCGCTCTCTGCAGCTTGCGTTGTTACTCAGGGGAACTGAAGTGACCCCAGGGGGGAAAACCCCAGATAAACAAAAGGAAGGCAGGAAAATTCGCCTGCAGATTCCTCCCCCAGAGATGGCCGATGGCGTTTCCTGTCTCTTCTGCTGTGCCTGTGTGTATCTGTATTTAGAAAAAAGGGACCCCCTCCCCCCGCCCCCCGTTTTTCCTTGTAATGAAATAGAGCGCCTGGCTTTCTGTGTTGGGAACCATTTCTCCGAAGCATCGTTTCACAAAGCCTGGATACTGTGTTGTGATCCACACAGCCAGCCCAGCCACGGACACAGTGTTTACCAGATCCCTTCCCCTCGGCCCCGGCTGTGATTAAATGCGTCCGATCACTCTTGCAGCTAAAATTGCCTGGTCAGAAGATGTGCACTGTTAACGTTTGAATCTTGATGCCAGTTCATAGTCCCAGCAGCTGCGTGCTCTCTCTTACCCGCACGGTGTCCTGGGATCACAAGCGATTGCGCTCCTTTTGTTTCCTCCTTCAAACACGATCTCCCCTGCTCTGGGAGGACTGACGCTGCCCGGGAGGCAGACTTCGCTCCTGGGGATACTCCTGGCCTCACACTCTCTGCCCCTTCTGGTTCCTCCTAGCTGGACTGGCTGTCCCTCCAAGCACATGCCTGCCTCAGGGCCTTTGCACCTGCTTTTTCTTTTTTTTCCTTTCTGGATTCCTTTCCTCAGACAGCCATGATCCATCTCTTCCTGAACAGCTCCGATTGTATTTTCTGCGAGGCCTTCCTTGGCCGGCCTGACTAATAAATCCGTGCCCGCCCTCCTCTCTTTATTATCCTGTTTTTCCTCATCAGAGCATGTTCCTCCTGGACTTTGCCTTTTTTAGGTGTTGGTTTCCTTGCACCAGGGGTGGTAAAGGAAGGTGGCGTGGGCTGGCTGGAGGTCAGCCCAGGTCTCCCCAAGACAGACGGAGCAGGGCCTCCCTCGTGCCCTTCCCTGGGTCTCCCAAGAGCCCAGTGCCTGGAAGTAAGGATGAGGATGACCGCGAGGCGGGAGGCGGGTGGGCAGAGCCCCGAGAGTGGACACTCCGGCCTGCTGATCAACAGGACACAGCGGGCAGTTTGAGGAGCGTGGAGGGCAGCAAGCCTGGCTCTTTTTCCGAGCCTCAGTTTCCCCAGCTGTAAGATGGGAATAATCCTTTCTAACTACCAGTGCTTCACGAGGAAGAAAGGGGTCAATGTATGTCAGGTGCCCGGTGCCGAGTCTGGCCCCCAGGGGTGGAAAATGCAGGGCTCTGGGCCGTTTCCACGCCTGGGGTGCTGCTCTCTGCACCCACCACGGGTTACCTCATTTCATCCTCAGAACACCTGGGTAGTACGTGGTTAGTCCTGTAACAAATATCCCCATTTTACAGCTAGGTAGACTGAGCCCAGAGAGGTCACTGGCCAAGGTCATGGAGGCTGGAGCTGGTATCCCACTGTGGGAAGCAGCCCCTTTGTCTGCCCGCTACACAGCCCTGCCTGTTCTGTTTTTTATTTTCATTTTATTAATTGTTTTATTTATATTTATTTTATTTATTTAAATGTTTTATTGATGTATAGTTGATTTGCAGTGTTGTGTGAATTTCTGCTGTACAGCACAGAGATTCAGCGTTCATTCTTGTTAAGTATTCTTTCCCACTGGGGTTCATCAAGGGTATTGAACGCGTTCCCCGTGCTTGCTCCACAGCAGGACCTTGTTGTGGATTCATTCTGTGTGTGAAAGCTTACATCTGCGAACCCCGGCCTCCCATTCCATCCCCTGCGCCTATTTCCCCTTGGTAACCACAAGTCTGATCTCTGTGTCCGTGGTTCTGTTTCCGTTTCACCGGTAGGTTCCTTCGTGTCTTGCTTTAGGTTCTATGTGTAAGTGATGTGGTATCCGTCTTTCTCTTTCTGACTCGCTCCACTCAGTGCGATAATCTCTCGTTGCATCCATGTTGCTGCCACTGGTGCCCTTTCGCTCTCTCTCACGCCTGAGTAGTATTCCGTTGCATTTAAGAGCCACGTCCTTTAATCCATTCATCTGTGGACGGGCCTTTAGGTTGCTTTCTTGTCTCGGCGTTCATGAACAGCGTCTCTGTGCACAGAGGGGTGTGTGGATCTTCTTGAACTAACGTTTTGTCTGGATGTACTTCCAGGAGTGGGATTGCCTTTAATAAATCTTATGGTGATACTGCTCATAGTGCTTTGCGAAACCTCCGTGTGCTGTCCATGGTGGCTGGACCGATTTCCATCCCCAGCAGCAGCGGGGGGGGGCTCCCTCTCCTCCATGCCCTCTCCAGTGGCTGGACCGATTTTCATCCCCAGCAGCAGCGGAGGGGGGCTCCCTCTCCTCCATGCCCTCTCCAGCATTTGTCATCTACAGACTTTCTAGTCGTGGCTATTCTGACCGGTGTGAGATGGTGCCTTATTGCAGTTCTGATGTGCATTTCTGTAAATATTAGCAGTGTTGAGCATCTTTTCACCTGCCTTTTGGCCATTTGTGTCTTCTTTGGAGAAATGCCTGTTTAGCTCTTCCACCCTTTTTCTTTTGGATTGGATTGTTTGTTTTTGTTGTTAGCTGTATGAGCTGTTTGTATATTTTGGAAATCAGGCCCTCGTCAGTCATCTCATTTACGGGTTCTGTAGATTTTTTTGCTTCTTTTGTGGTTTCCTTTGCTGTGGAAAAAGCTTGTCAGTCTGGTTAGGTCCCGTTTATTTTGTTTTCATGCATCCGGCGGTGGGGCCGCCCGCAGAGGTGGCGTCTGCTCTGGCCCTTGACGCTCTAGGAGGCCTTGGGCGAGGTGCGTGCTCTCCCGAGGCCTCAGTGTCCCCGTCCGCCCACACGTGGCCGTGGCTCTTGGGCGAGGAGCAGCGCTGAGGCTTCAGGAGGCTTCTGGGAGATGGGGGCAGGGAGCCGCAGCCCTGAGTGTGAGACAAAGGGAAACAGAGGAGGGAAAAGGAGATGCTTGGGGGGTGTTGAGGGTGGGGTTCAGCGCAGCCCCCCGCCACCAGCTCCCTGCCCTGCCCCCTGCTCCCCAGCGCCCTGTGGGCTGTGCCGTTTCCCCAGGGAAAATGCCACCCTGCCCTGCCTGTAGCTGAGCCACAGATGGCCCAGAGCCACGGACAGACTCAGGGGTCGGAATGGTCTTGTCACGCTGGGAGGAATGGATGGGGCAGAGTGAACTAAAGTAGAAATGAATGTCAGCTGCCGCACTTGCATCCCCAGAGCAAGTGGCGTGTGGCTGGGAGCGGAGGAGCTGGCTCGGCGCTGTCCATGGTGGTCAGGGCCGCAGTCCCCGTGCAGCGCAGACGAGCCCCGGGCCGGAGGACCTAAGGCAGAGAGCCTGGAAGGCGGAAGGTGGTCGCTGCCTTCAGCCTGTACCTCGCAGAATTCCTTAAGTGCTGCAGCTGAGATCCTTGAGAGGAGGACAGGTGTAGGCTGGGGTGTCCGGGGGCAGCCATCCATCTGTCCATCTGTCTGTCCATCCACCACCCATCCATTCATCCATCTAGCCACACATCCTTCTGTCCTTCTGTCTATCTGACCATTCATCTGTCCACCTACTCACCAATCCATCCATCTGATATTTATCCATCCTCCTTGCAGTAGACTGGGGTCACAGCAGTGGAAACAGGCCCCCTTTCTGCCCTTGCAAAGCTCACAGTCTGGAGTAAAGACAGAACAGGTAGCAATACCGGGAGGGGTGAGTGTCAGGAGAGTGGGCGCTCTGACCGTGGAGGTGTGAAGTAGGGTGGAGAGACCATTTGCCGGGGAGAGGGGATTAGCTGTCACACGGGAGGTGGGGCAGGATGGCCTCGGGGTCTGTGTGCGGGAAAGGACTTGTTGGTGGAACAGACCACATGGCTGAGCCACTGAGGCCGTGGAAGCGTTGCTTCTAGGGATCTGCGTGGGTCCCTGGCCATCCCCGCTGGGATGCTCGCAGCGGGTGAGGGGATGCGTGGATGGGTCCCGGACCTCCCGATTGCCTCCGGCACAGTGACCCGCGCTTTCTCACACGGTGGGTGTTGAGCGTCTGCCTGAGCTGTAGTTTGAAGTTGGGGCTTTGTGCTTTCCTGAGCTGGACCCCACGTCTCTCTGGGGTCCTCTGTGGCTGTGGTCTTCCCAGCACCCACATTGCCTTCTTGGGGAAGATTTATTGTCTTTGGGGGATAATGCGAGTTGATGGGGGAGTGGATTGTCACTCTAGGCTTCAGACTTGAGCCTGAGACTCAGGCCTGGCTAATCAGAGAAGAGCTGGTCTTGACCACACCGACTGGGGCTCAGGGGTGGTCATGTGACATTAGATGCCTGAGGTCACGTGGCAGCTCCATCAGTGTTAGCGCCGAGATTCTGCCTGGGTGAGGGGTGGTTTCTCGGGACTTGGGGCTGGTGGCCAGCATCTTGCCACTGCAGGGGATACCTGCCTGAGGGCAAGCCACACAGATCAAAACGGTGCTGCCGGCGGCCAAGAGAGAGCCCGGAGGACACTTTGGGAAAGTGTCCATCCCTGCCTGAGTCTGAATCCGTCACTGAGCTTTCCGTTTACGTGCGGCAGTATTCTCCACGTCTCCATTTCTCGGTGTTCATTGATTTGCCCAGCCCTACTGAGACATAATTGACAAATAAAACTGATGACTTGCTGAGCGTGTGCACGATGCCTTGCCCAGTGTGCACGGTGCCTTGCCGAGCGCGTGCATGGCTCCTCCCATCTGGCTGATTCACGCGGTCGCCTCGCGCGCGCATCTTTTCGCTGTGTGTGTGCTGAGAGCACTGAAGCTCTTCTGTCTTGGCAGATTTCACAGACAACACAGCGCTGTCAGTCCTGGTACCACGCGCTTCACGGGGAGCCCCTTCTTCACCGTACGGCTGGAAGTCTGTGCCCTTGGACCGCCCTCTCCCTGATTCCCCCATCCCCAGGCCCCTTGTCTGCTTTCTGTTTCTGAGTTTAGTTTCTTTTTTTAAAAAAAGATTCCCCAGATGAAAGCGATCACGCAGCATTCGCCTTTCTCTGTCTGGTTTATTTCGCTTAGTCTAATACTGTCAAGCCCATCCATGTTGTTGCAAAAGGTAGGATTTCCTTCTCTATCGTGACTCATACTCCACTGTATGTATATATGTGTATGTATCTATTAGTTCAGTTCAGTCGCTCAGTCGTGTCTGACTCTTTGCGACCCCATGGACTGCAGCACGCCAGACCTCCCTGTCCATCACCAACTCCCGAGCTTGCTCAGACTCATGTCCATCGAGCTGGTGATGCCATCCAACCATCACATCCTCTGTCGTCCCCTTCTCCTCCCGCCTGTAGCCTTTCCCAGCATCGGGGTCTTTTCCAATGAGTCGGCTCTTCACTCATACGCCACACCTTCCTTATCTGCTCATCCGTCAATGGACGCTGACGTTGCTTGCCTCTCTCGGCTATCCTACATAACGCTGCAATGAACGTGAACTGCTAGTATCCCTTTGAGATCCTGTTTCCATGCCTTTTGGATAAATACCCATGTCCACAGCCATTTTACAGGTGGAAAAGCCGGCTCCAGGCAGAGTCAGGGCCCTGCCAGGGACCTTCAGGGGTGGGGCGGCCCTGGTGGAAAGCTGCCTCCTCCCACAGCCCTGTGCTCCAGGCTTGCTGTGTGACGCCTGCCAGGCTCCGTGCCCTCTCTGTGCCTCTCTGGGGTCTCATGGTCTCTAGGAGCTCTCCAGCCTCATACTTTGCTTCCCTGGCCGCCTCCCAGGTTCTCCCATCCTCACGGCCACCTTCAGCGAGGCAGGAAGTGATTTTGTCTTTACCGAAAGGACGGATGAATCAGAGGGTTGATCAGCAAGGGGAAAAAGGCAGCGCCCGGCTGGCTTCGTCACTCCTGAGTGCCTTGAATGAAATTCCTCTTCTGGACATGCCTTTCAGAAAAAAAAAAAAAGAACACAGGGTAAAGAATTCAGAGAGATGAATTGACCCTGATAATATCAAACAGTTAATTTCTGAGCTCATTCCTGTGCTCTCAGGGTCTGGAAGGCTTTCTGCAAGCCATAAATAACGCATGTTAATAACGGGGACTTTGATTCCTCTCTGCAGGCCGAAACCATATTGTGATTCGGGTGGCAGCTTGTCAGGGTGCCTGCCTAAGGTTTCTCCGGGGCTTATTAAGGGATTACATATTTGGGGCATGTTCGGGTCTTCATGGTCTACTGGAAACCCATCCTGCTGAAAAGCTTTTGACCCGAGGAAAGGGACTTGTGGTGGAAAACTTTTTTTTTTCTTTTTTTTCCCCCCAGCTCTTCAGTTCATTGTGTGCCAGTTGCACCTGATTTTGGTTGAAAGTTATGGTCAATTATTTTCCCCACTCCCCTGACCTTACAGCAGCTGCCGGGCTCAGAGGTGACTCCAGGCTGCCACCTCACTGGGACCCATGCATAAGGCTCCTGTGGATAATGGAATAGCAGTGTCCCGGGGAATGAGAAAACCTGCCTTGGACGAACTTCATGGCTGAGGTCTGTCCAGACCAGGTTCAGTCTGAAACGTAATCCTGAAGAGATCCAGGCTCTGGCCTTTGCCCTGGACTTGCTGTTTGATCTTGAGCAAGTCACTTAACGTCTCTGGGCCACGTCTCCTCCTCCGTGGACTGATGACTTTAAGCCCAGTGGCTGTGTGGTTTGATGTTTCTGAGTTCGGGAGAAGAGCTGCTTCCTCTCCTGTAAAGTGGGGATAATGCCACCTGCCTGCAAGAGGCAGCTGGTTCACCCTCAGGGACTGAAGACAGAGCTACAGACAGAGCTTACCGCTACCCTGAAGACCGCAGGCTCTTACGCTCCATTCCAACCGCTGTGTGCTTTATAACCTATAAAGGGTGAGAGAGAGAAATATGGATAACCATGACAGGTAACTGCCGTGTCCCTAACCAATATCCATATCCCCTTTTCTCCATAATAGGAATGTGGTTTTGTTCAGAGCTGCCCTGTGTACGTGCTAAGTCGCTTCAGTCGTGTCCGACTCTTTGCGACCCCGTGGACGGTAGCCCGCCAGGCTCCTCTGTCCATGGGATTCTCCAGGCAAGAATGCTGGAGTGGGTAGCCATGCCCTCCTCCAGGGGATCTTCCCGACCCAGGGATTGAGCTTGTGTCTCTTTATGTCTCCTGCATCGGCAGGCGGGTTCTTGACGACCAGCGCCGCCTGATTTTGGTCACAGCTGCACTAGGCCAATGCAAAGGGCTCCATTTCCCGGCTTCCCTGCAGCGAGGAGTGGCCCTAGGAAGCAGTCCTAGCCGGTGGGTCCTGAGCAGGCGGCGTTGGGAGGGGCATTTGGCTACTTATCCTCTGGCAACTCTTTTCCTATCTGCTTTGGATTTGGATGTGATGGCTGGAACTCTACAGCTACCTTGTGAGCATGAGGACAAAGGGCATACCGGAAGGAAGGTAGAGGATAGTGTGCGCCTGGTCTGTATACCTCCTAGTTTTAGTAATGAGATAGAAAAATAAATCACCATCATGTTTTAAGCCATAGTTATATTTAGATTTTCTATCAAACGCAGCCCCACAAAGTAAAGCAATGATGACCAAGAACTTCCAGGCAAGGCCAAACGGAAACCTTTATGAGAGCAAGTCTGGGGAGGAGGGAGAGCGCGGCTACACAGGGCACATAATTCTACGCAGTTTTAGAGGCTGACCGTAGCATGTGGCTGCAGCTTCCTAACAGCCAAGCAAAGGAGGGAACACTGATGTGATCCCCATGGTCCCCTGGCAGCCTCTGCGAGCCACCCCCTCTTGTGTCTTGAACCCCCTGTCTCCTCGCTCACTTCCTTCCCTGGCAGCTTGTCTCATTTCTCCCTTTTCCTGTACTTCCTGAAGGAGTCCTCTATGCCCCGCCTCCACTCTCCACCCTCACCTTTCTAGATTCCTGGCTGAACTCAGAGAGGACCTTAGCAGGCCTCTCACACTTGGCCCTCACTCGTTCTCGTTCATTCAGCAGATTTTCCCTGGCCACTCACTGCAGCCCGGGAGTAACCGCCGTGCCGGGAGCAGAGCCTAACTCCCACCCCGCACCGAGCCGGTGGCCACACCAGCCCCTCGGGTCCACGCCTGTGCCTGCTGTCCTGCTCACACCCCCGGGGAGGCGGATGACAGCCAGGCTGGGGTGTGCAGCGCTGCGGGAGGGGCCGGATTACATAATGTAAGGCAGCCAGGGAAGACCTCACCCAGGAAGGGCGGGGAAGTCTCCAGGAAACCTGTTGCCTTAGTGAGCACCACAAGTGCAAAGGCCCGGAGGTAGAGATACGTTTGGCTTGTTCGAGAAGCAGCGCAGAGGTGGCGTGGCTGAAGCTCAGGAGGGAGTAGCTGAAGACGAGGCTGGAGAGGGAATGGGCCGGGGCCTTTGGAGCCTCAGAGGTGCTGTGAGCCTTGGCGGTGCAGAGCGGGGTGGGGGGCGTGACCTGGCTCAGCCTTCGCCAGGCGCCCACCCTCCTCCTGGAACCGTCTGTGCATTTACCTCTTGCCTTTCCTGTGGCCTCTCGCTCTTCCCTCTGGGCTGGTTTCCTTCCCGCCTCACGTGGTAGAGTCCTGGGGGCTCTGTCCTTCGTTCTCCTCTGCCCCTGCTCCTTCCCCTCGCGTCTCGTCTGTCCTTCGATCACCAGGACTGTCTGCTCCTTCCTGCCTCCCTCCTCACCCTCTCACCCCCTGCCACCCTGGCCCTCCCCAGCGCTCACCCTCTCAGCTGCCGTCCATCTCCCCCCTGGCCTCCCTGCCTCCCATCTCTCCCCACCAGCCCGTCCGTACCCACAGTTCACCCTGTAACTCAAAACCAACTGTTCCTTAAAAAAATGTTCCTATGTTCTGCCTCCTGCTTCCCCCCACGACCATCCCACAGGTGGAGACAAAACTCCAGCACGTGGCCCTGTGTGCCAACCTGACCCTTGCCAGCTCCGGTATCAGCTCTGGCCACCCCTGCCCCAGGAGCCTCTCCCAGTTCCCAGGAGGCAGCACCCTCTCCCGCACCTCCGCGCCCACACACGTCCTGTCCTTTCTGCTCGGAATCTACTTGTGCCTCCAGGTGACCCGGAAAGCTCTGACTCGCTTGAGAATGAGAGGCACTTAGGGTGATTCTGACTGCAGGAAAGCTGGCCTTCGAGGACACTGATTCTTACCTTACGAGAGTCTGGAGGGGAGGGAGGCGGTGTGTGTTCAAGGGCTCGACCCAGACATCAGAGTTCTAGTTTTCTCCTCCCTCCCACGTGGACGCCTCTGCACGTTCACTTTGCCTGCAGGGTTGTGACTCACAGCCCCAGAATGGCTGCCATAGCACCAGCCACACACAATAGATCCAAAGCAGGAAGCAACCAGGGTACCAAGATATTTTCTCTTCATGTGTTAGTCTCTTCTCATGAAGGGGACGTTTCCCCAGAAGCCCCCAGCAGACCTCTCCTGATGTCTCATGTCTGCTCCTTGACCAGTCACAGGCAAATATTGATAAGAATAGCATGATTAACATGGAGCAATCATCCTTTGTTCTCTAGATCAATGCATTTTAGCAAAAACGAGAGTCTTGTTACTAAACAGAGAGAAGGAATGCCGGTAGGGTGGGACAACCCACCAAATCTGCCACGTGAAGTTGAGTCTAGATGCCCGTCACCTGTCTTTCCCCCACCCTCCCCACGCCACACCGGGAGTTGGTGAACTCTAGGTCATGTTCCGGGCACTCCTGGCCCTGGAGTCGGTATTTCCTAGGCCCTGTCCCATGTATCTCTTTCTCTAAGCCCTATTACCCCCAGTTTACAGAAGAGGAAGTTGGGAAGGACAGGTAGGCGTTGAGGGTCTGAGGGGAGGAGGGGCTGGCCTGAGGTCTCGCATCGAGTTCCCGCTGGAAGTCGGCTGGCGAGAGGGGCTCTCTGCAGGAATGGAGCTGTTACACGTCTGTACTGGCCAGTGTGGTAGCCACAAGCCACGCGGCTCCTGAGAGCTTGAATGGCCACGTGGTGCTGGAGCCAGGCCTGGACCTTCAGCGCTGCTTCAGACGGGAGGTGGGCCGGCCGCAGACAGACAGATGGCCTCACCACGTGTGCGCTGGAGTTGGCCACATCCTGGCCCCCACTAGGGGCTGGGCGCTGTCCCTAGAAATGTGATTAGTCTTGGAAAGGGGTGGCAGGGCGAGGCAATCATTCACCCGCCCTAATGAGCCCTGGAAATCATTTACAAGGAGAAGCAAGGCCCTAAATTTGTTCTGCTCAGAGCATTTGCCTCTGGAGTCTGGTCCATCCCACAAGTGGCAGGCGATGGGCTCCAGGCTCCCACCTAAGACACTGCGTGGCTCATCAGGACCTGAGCTCTGAGCGCTGGGTGGGGGTCTAGAGATGCCATCCAGGCAGCCCCTCATATTCTCGCAAGGGAAACCGAGGCCCAGAGACGGGATGCCGGCGATAGAGGAGGTGGTCACCTACCCAAGGCCTGCCACGGAGCTGGGCACTTACCCACGGAGCTGGGCACTTGCCCGCGGAGCTGGGCACTGGCCCATGGAGCTGGGCACTTGCCAGGGCTCTCACTGCAGCCTCCTCAGCACCCATCCCTTCTTTTTCCCACGGACCTGTGGCCATGAGGGGTGAGAGGCCACTGTCTCCACCTTAGCTCTGCCATGGACACCCCAAGCCAGCAGGCACAGTCCCACCGCTTTTCTCATAGCGATGAACCAGTGATGGGTGCCTAGGCCAACCAGTGCCGGGGGGCAAGTCACCTTGAGGGCGAAGTCGACATCCAAAGGACCGTCCGGAAGGAAGAGTCACAGAGAAGCAAAGTTGGAGCCTTGACCAAACTATGCCTGAATTCATCCCTTTTCGGAATTTCCATTATGTGATCTAGTAAATCCCCCTTATAGACAGTTGTTCAGTCACTAAGTCACGTCTGACTCTTTCCAGCCCCAGGCTTCCTTGTCCTTCACGATCTCCCAGAGTTTGCTCAAACTCATGTCCGCTGAGTCAGTGGTGCCTTCCAGCCATCTCATCCTCTGTTGCCCCCTTCTCCTCCTGCCCTCAACCTTTCCCAGCATCAGGGTCTTTTTCAGTTAATTGGCTCATTGCATCAGGTTGCCTAAGTATTGAAGCTTCATCATCAATCCTTCCAAAGACTATTCAGGGCTGGTCTCTTTTAGGATGGACTGGTTGGATCTCCTTGCAGTCCAAGGGACTCTCAAGAGTCTCCTCCAGCACCACAGTTCAGAAGCATCAATTCTTTGGTGCTCAGCTTTATGGTCCAACTCTCACATCTGTACATGACTAGTTAAAATTGGGTTTTCAGTTACTTGCCACCGAACACATTCTTCCTGACCCCCCTTTGACATCCCTTGTCACGCACCCCACCAATGGTCCTGCGGTAGTAGTGATTAACCCCAAACTACACGTGGAGAGTTCTGGAAAGTGACAGGTGCTGGTCCCAGGCTACGCAGTCGATCGGTCAGTGGACCAGAAAGACAGAAGCTGTGCCGGGTCCTGTTCTTTCGCTTCCTTCTCCTAACTTGTCTGTGCGTTGGGGGTTGGTGCCCTTCCCGGGTGGTGCTAGAGGAGAGAACCCGCCTGCCAGTGCAGGAGGCGTGGGAGACTGAGGGCTGGGTCCCTGGGTCGGGAAGATCCCCTGGAGGAGGGCACGGCAACCCACTCCAGTGTTCTTGCCTGGAGAATCCCACGGAGAGAGGAGCCTGGCGGGCTACGGTCCATGGGGTTGTAAAGAGTCAGAGACGGCTGAGTGACTTAGCACAGCAGAGCCCTGTCTTACAGACAGGGACACTGACGTTCAGAGGCGAAGGGGACTTGCCAGCTTCTCACGGTGACCCTGAGGGGGCTGGGGCCGCGTGGCAGCTCTGCTGAGCCCCAGCCTAGGGCTGTCGCGTGAAGAGCTCTGACGGCGCTCTTTGCTTGCGTGAGAATGCTCTGGCAGTCTTTGCGAGGCTGCTGTGGAAGTGTGGGCTTCTTCTCTGCGTCTTGGAGAACTTGCGTCTAAGGGGCTGGATGGATGCTTTTCAGTTGGGAGCCGCACTGAGGTGACCCTCTGGGTCAGTGATCGCCACGTAAGAAACCACCCCAGAAGCCAGCAGCTCGAATCCCCAGCTGTTTGTTCTTGCTGTCTGGTCTGTGGTCAGCTGGTTGGTTCCCCTCAAGGCCCCATGCTGGGTGGCTTGAGAGAAGGGAGCTTAAATGGAAGGGCTAGGGGGGCTCACGGAACCACTGGAGTCAGGACGACCTGGCTTGGAAATGTGGGCCAGAACGTGCAGGAATGTTGGTGTTGCACAGACTCGACTCCCCAGGTGACACCCCCTCTGAGGGAACTTCTGGCTCGTGTTCCTTGGCATCGTGAGACGTTGGTTCCGCTCTGCCACCCGTGGTGAAATTTTATCGGTCAGCTGTTGCTGTGTAACAAGACAACCGCAAACCCATCTGCTGCAAACATAAGCTTGAGCTGTTGTTCTCAAGTCTCTGGCTCACCTGGGCAGTTCTGATGTTTTCACACTTTGGAATAATCATACAGCTGTTAGAATGAATGAACGTGAACAGCAAATGTCAACGTGGATAAATACAGTGTCACACCTGAGAAGCCTGTACAAAAAGGATACTTATAATGATGCATTTGTGTAAAACGCAAGGACAGTGTTTATAAAAAGGGAAGGATCCAGAGGACTCTCTGGAGAGCTGGCAGACAGTGACCCTGTGGCCACTTCCTGACCACGTGCCTGCCAGCTCTGCTTTGTTCAGACTTCGTCAGTGTGTGGGGCTTCCCTGGGCAAGAGAGGAGGAAGCTGGTGGTGAGACATGAGCGTTCCCTTCTGCCAGGAGGACGCCCAGAATGGGAAAGGGGAGGCTCTGGAGGATGTCTGGGGGCATTAGGGGAGAGTGGACGCTGCCCACCCCAAACGAGAGCCCTGCCCTCCCCCACACCCAGGTTCATCCCCCGCTTGTCTCCATCTTCCCAGAAGCTTTCAACCCTTCTGACTCAGCGCCTGTCTCCTCTGGGCTTTTCTGGAGTTCTCTGTCCTCGCTTCCTCCCTCAGGGTCCCCAGACTTTTCTGCTGTTGTCTGTGCATCAGATCTGGTGTCAGGATTCGGAAGGTGGAGGCGCTGAGAGAGATGGTCTGGAAAGGGGGACGGACGGAAGGGAGGGCAGGAGAGGCTGAAAGGCTGAGACCCCTCGGTCGTCTGTTCTCCGCAGCGCCCTAGTCCAGAGACGGCTGCCTCATCCTGGGGACTGGCTGGCCATGGGATTTCTTCAGGGAGATGGTGACTGTCCCCTGAGCTTCCTCCCAGTTGTCACTGAATGTCCTTTGACTTAGTGTCTGCTGGCACTCCTGGAGAGTAAATGACCGCTGTCCGTCATCGCTCCTGGGAGGTGTGTGGGATGAGCAAAAACGTTCCTGGCGCTTGCTTTCTAGCCTGGGGGTACTGTCTCATAGAGGCATGGCTGTGAGCTGGGGGGCTCACACTGTGGTCAGCGGATGGGTGTCCCCGTCCAGGGGGACCCGGGCTTGGCACCAGCAGCACCTACAACCTTCTGCCACAGGCTGGGCATCGCATTGCCTGGGGAGCGTGTATCACGGGGGCGGGGGAGGGGAGACCAAGAAGGGGACAGCGGTGTGGTCCAGGCGCAAAGCGGTGCTTTGAAGGGCGGTAGCTGCCGTGGCAACTGAGAGCTGGGGCTGGATCGCAGAGAGAGCGTCCCAGAGGCTCAGCAGTGGTCGGCTGTGGGGCCAGGGGAGGTGGGCAGGACGGATGCTGGCCAGGGTCCCGGGCTGACTCACAGAGTAGCAGGTGAGGGTCCCGGAGGGAGCTGGCCGGCCACGTCCAGCTCCGCAGGGAGAGCGTTCGCTGAGCCAGACTGAAGGGGCTGGGCAGCGAGGCCTCACTGGGCCTGGGGTGGGGGGTGAGCAGCCGCCTCTGGGGCACACAGGCGCTGAGGCCCGGCTGGGGCCGTGCGGTCAGGCTCAGGGTCTGAGTCATGACCGCCAGCCCTGTGCTCGCTCCGTGAGCCTGAGAGCCCCGGGATCCCAGGGCTCAGGAGGCAGGCCCTTCCCTCTGCCCTCAAGGCCCTGGAGGCCCCTGGGCTGAGCCAGTGCGCTGACCAGGCTGCCCCCTCCCCGCAGCCCCGACTCCACCGCCTGAGGGGGCTTCCGGGCTCTGCGGCCAGGAGATGAGCTCAGGGCTATTCCTGCCTGGTGGCGTCGCACGGCTGGGGCTGTCCCAGGGGCTGAGAGCTGCAGCCCTCGATGCCCCTGTGAGCGCGTTCAGTCGCTCAGTCGTGTCCAACTCTGCGACCCCGTGGACTCGGCCGGCCAGGCTCCTCTGTTCACGGGGTTCTCCAGGCAAGGACACGGGAGTGGGTGCCGTGCTGTCTTCCAGGGCATCTTCCCAGCCCAGGGGTTGAACCTGCATCTCTCTCACCTCCCGCACTGGCAGGCGGGTTCTTTACCACCAGAGCCCCCGGGAAGTGCCCAGATGCCCCTGCCCCTCCCCGTCACACCGCACCCTCACACATTCATGACTCCCACTTGCTGTCACACTCACAGTGTCACACGGACCATAGGAGCACACAGCCTCCCACACCTGTGCTTCCCCCTTGGCACACGCTGTGCTGCCCTGCCGGCCGCAGTGCACACATGGCACACACACACACACTCGCACACACACTCACACACTCGCACATGTGCACACACACTCGCGAACACACACACACATGCACACCTGCACACACACTCAAACACACATGCACACCTGCACACACACAAACACACACACTTGCACATGCACACACATGCTGCCCTGCCGGCCGCAGTGCACACATGGCACACACACACACACTCGCACACACACTCACACACTCGCACATGCGCACACACACTCGCGAACACACACACACATGCACACCTGCACACACACTCAAACACACATGCACACCTGACACACACAAAAACACACACTTGCACATGCACACACTCCACACACACACACTTGCACATGTACACCTGCACACACACACACACACACTCACACACACATACACACTCACACATGCACACCTGCACACACACTCACACGCACACACACACTTGCAATGCACACTTGCAGACACACACTCACACATGCACACCCACACACACACAAACACACACACTTGCACATGCACACACTCCACACACACACTTGCACATGCACACCTGCACACACACACTCACACGCACACACACACCTGTCTCTTATACACATCTGAGCCGCACTGAGGTGACCCTCTGGGTCAGTGATCGCCACGTAAGAAACCACCCCAGAAGCCAGCAGCTCGAATCCCCAGCTGTTTGTTCTTGCTGTCTGGTCTATGGTCAGCTGGTTGGTTCCCCTCAAGGCCCCATGCTGGGTGGCTTGAGAGAAGGGAGCTTAAATGGAAGGGCTAGGGGGGCTCACGGAACCACTGGAGTCAGGACGACCTGGCTTGGAAATGTGGGCCAGAACGTGCAGGAATGTTGGTGTTGCACAGACTCGACTCCCCAGGTGACACCCCCTCTGAGGGAACTTCTGGCTCGTGTTCCTTGGCATCGTGAGACGTTGGTTCCGCTCTGCCACCCGTGGTGAAATTTTATCGGTCAGCTGTTGCTGTGTAACAAGACAACCGCAAACCCATCTGCTGCAAACATAAGCTTGAGCTGTTGTTCTCGAGTCTCTGGCTCACCTGGGCAGTTCTGATGTTTTCACACTTTGGAATAATCATACAGCTGTTAGAATGAATGAACGTGAACAGCAAATGTCAACGTGGATAAATACAGTGTCACACCTGAGAAGCCTGTACAAAAAGGATACTTATAATGATGCATTTGTGTAAAACGCAAGGACAGTGTTTATAAAAAGGGAAGGATCCAGAGGACTCTCTGGAGAGCTGGCAGACAGTGACCCTGTGGCCACTTCCTGACCACGTGCCTGCCAGCTCTGCTTTGTTCAGACTTCGTCAGTGTGTGGGGCTTCCCTGGGCAAGAGAGGAGGAAGCTGGTGGTGAGACATGAGCGTTCCCTTCTGCCAGGAGGACGCCCAGAATGGGAAAGGGGAGGCTCTGGAGGATGTCTGGGGGCATTAGGGGAGAGTGGACGCTGCCCACCCCAAACGAGAGCCCTGCCCTCCCCCACACCCAGGTTCATCCCCCGCTTGTCTCCATCTTCCCAGAAGCTTTCAACCCTTCTGACTCAGCGCCTGTCTCCTCTGGGCTTTTCTGGAGTTCTCTGTCCTCGCTTCCTCCCTCAGGGTCCCCAGACTTTTCTGCTGTTGTCTGTGCATCAGATCTGGTGTCAGGATTCGGAAGGTGGAGGCGCTGAGAGAGATGGTCTGGAAAGGGGGACGGACGGAAGGGAGGGCAGGAGAGGCTGAAAGGCTGAGACCCCTCGGTCGTCTGTTCTCCGCAGCGCCCTAGTCCAGAGACGGCTGCCTCATCCTGGGGACTGGCTGGCCATGGGATTTCTTCAGGGAGATGGTGACTGTCCCCTGAGCTTCCTCCCAGTTGTCACTGAATGTCCTTTGACTTAGTGTCTGCTGGCACTCCTGGAGAGTAAATGACCGCTGTCCGTCATCGCTCCTGGGAGGTGTGTGGGATGAGCAAAAACGTTCCTGGCGCTTGCTTTCTAGCCTGGGGGTACTGTCTCATAGAGGCATGGCTGTGAGCTGGGGGGCTCACACTGTGGTCAGCGGATGGGTGTCCCCGTCCAGGGGGACCCGGGCTTGGCACCAGCAGCACCTACAACCTTCTGCCACAGGCTGGGCATCGCATTGCCTGGGGAGCGTGTATCACGGGGGCGGGGGAGGGGAGACCAAGAAGGGGACAGCGGTGTGGTCCAGGCGCAAAGCGGTGCTTTGAAGGGCGGTAGCTGCCGTGGCAACTGAGAGCTGGGGCTGGATCGCAGAGAGAGCGTCCCAGAGGCTCAGCAGTGGTCGGCTGTGGGGCCAGGGGAGGTGGGCAGGACGGATGCTGGCCAGGGTCCCGGGCTGACTCACAGAGTAGCAGGTGAGGGTCCCGGAGGGAGCTGGCCGGCCACGTCCAGCTCCGCAGGGAGAGCGTTCGCTGAGCCAGACTGAAGGGGCTGGGCAGCGAGGCCTCACTGGGCCTGGGGTGGGGGGTGAGCAGCCGCCTCTGGGGCACACAGGCGCTGAGGCCCGGCTGGGGCCGTGCGGTCAGGCTCAGGGTCTGAGTCATGACATGTGTATCTGTGTGTGTGTGTGTGCTGTCTCTTATACACATCTAGATGTGTATAAGAGACAGCACACACACTGCACACACACACTAGCACACGCACACACTGCACACACATACACTTGCACATGCACACTCACACACACACACGCACACACTGGACACACACACTCGCACATGCACACTCACACACGCACACACTGCACACACACACTCGCACATGCACACACACACAGCACACACATACTCACACATGCACACCTGCACACACACACTTGCACATGCACACCTGCACACACACACACTCACATGCACACACACACTCACAATGCACACCTGCACACACACACTCGCACATGCACACACTGCACACACACTCGCACATGCACACACTGCACACACACTCGCACATGCATACACACACACACACACTCACACATGCACACACACACAAACACACACACGAACACACTGTGCACACTCACACACACACGCACACACTGCACACACACACACGCATACACTGCACACTCACACTCGCACATGCACACACACACTCACTCGCACATGCACACGCACACTCACACGCACACACTGCACACACACACACTTGCACATGCACACACACACTGCACACACACATACTCACACATGCACACCTGCACACACACACACTCGCACATGCACACCTGCACACACACTCGCACATGCACACACACACACACTCGCACATGCACACATACTCACACACACACACACAGATACACATGCACATGCACACCTTCCTAGCTGCACACTCTCCCTCAGACCCACATGCTCACGTGCCGAGGGCCACTCAGGGTCACACACACCACGCTTGCTTCTGCCCCCCACCCACCCACGCATCCACCCATGAGTCCACAGCCCTGAATGCAAATCTCCACGAGTGCCCTTTTGCCCGAGTTCATGCCTGCAAACCTGTAGGTCTCCCTTGACCCCCCCCATCCCCTGCCGCCAATGGCTCTTAGCCCATGCGAGCTTCCCTCGGGGACTTTGTGGATCTGTCTCTGCAGGGAGGAGGCGGCCCGTGACCCCGAGCGGGGGCCGGCCCACAGCAGCAGAGACAGGTGAGCCCGCCCCAAGCCTGTGGCAGGGAGAGCACCGTCTGGGTTGAGCAGGCTGAGCGTGGGAGTGGGCTCCCCGTCACAGGAGGTGTGCAAGCAGGGTGGACGCCCCCTCAATGGAGAAGGGGCAGGAGGGCCTCAGCCTAGAGACCCTGGGAGGCAGAGGGGCCAGGCGGCGGGCTCCAGGGCCATGGAGGGGCCGGCTGGGGCAGGAAGGGGACAGGCATGACCGGAGGGGCACGCAAGGGCGGGGCCGGCCAGCCCAGAGGGTGCAGGCTGTCTCACTGTGGCCACCATAACTCAGCTGGGGTGGACAGTTTCCTTTCTCCTGCCTGATTTACTGCCTGCTTTGGAGGGGCGAGGCCCATTCTTTGAACTTCAAAGGGAGCAGGGAGGGAAGCCAGGGCTGCGGTGACAGTCTCTGAGCCCAGGGGCCTGTCCCCAGCTGGCCAGGAGGGCCCCGGGCCCAGGTCTGCCGGCCGCTCGCCCAGCCTTGCCTCCTGGTCCGTGAACGCGGGCCCAGAGAGGAGGGAGAAGGGGCCAGTCTTTCTCGAGTCTTCAGTGCAGAGGGTGTGACACCTGGGGCTCTCTCTCGGGGTCCCAGCCCCGTCAGGGACCGAGGTGGGACCTGCCCTTCTGAGGTTTTTAGTCCTTTGCTCTTATACCACCTTCACAAAGACAGAGGTGAGAAACAGTTCAGTTCAGTTCAGTT
>SJYT01075021.1:66990-115650 GCA_006410635.1 Cephalophus harveyi
TATAAGTTAAATAAGCAGGGTGACAATATACAGCCTTGATGTACTCCTTTTTCTATTTGGAACCACTCTGCTGTTCCATGTTCTGTTCTAACTGTTGCTTCCTGACCTGCATATAGGTTTCTCAAGAGGCAGGTCAGGTGGTCTGGTATTCCCATCTCTTTCAGAATTTTCCACAGTTTATTGTGATCCACACAGTCAAAGGCTTTGGCATAGTCAATAAAGCAGAAGTAGATGTTTTTCTGGAACTCTCTTGCTTTTTCCATGATCCAGCGGATGTTGGCAATTTGATCTCTGGTTCCTCTGCCTTTTCTAAAGCCAGCTTGAACATCAGGGAGTTCACAGTTCACGTATTGCTGAAGCCTGGCTTGGAGGATTTTGAGCATTACTTTACTAGCATGTGAGATGAGTGCAATTGTGCGGTAGTTGGAGCATTCTTTGGCATTGCCTTTCTTTGGAATTGGAATGAAAACTGACCTTTTCCAGTCCTGTGGCCACTGCTGAGTTTTCCACATTTGCTGGCATATTGAGTGCAGCACTTTCACAGCATCATCTTTCAGGATTTGAAACAGCTCAATTGGAATTCCATCGCACTAGCTTTGTGAGAAACAGCATTCTTATTATTTTTCTTGCCCCATTTTGCAGGTGGGTAAATCAAGGCCCAGAGACATTAGGGGTGCTTGCTAGCCACACAGCGAGGCCTCTGGGCCCAGTCCCTGTGTTTCCCACAAGCCACCCCAGGGCTCATGCCTGGGTGTAGAATCGGGCAGCCTTTGTTGGTTGGGTTTTCCGTCTCTCTCACAGAAAGCCTGGCTGCCTGGACTTGGCCGCAGCGACTGTGTAACCGCGGGCCCCCGTTTCCACTGCGGGGAATCCCAGGCTTCGTAGCCGTGGCCTCAGTGCCGGGGTCAGACGAGCAGGTGCGTTAGCTCTGCTCTGCCCTGTGTTACATCAAACGTTCAGAGCAGGTGTGCGTCAACCTTCAAAAATCAGCATCTCATAAGACGTCTGGGTTTCCACCTTTTGAAGAGTCAGAAAGTTGGATCATGCTGGCTTTGCTCCTGCCTCCTTGCTGACCCCCGGCCGACTGGAGCTGGCAGGGACTCCCTCCTCCAGCCGTCCACACCCCCTTCCAGGCAGGGCCCCTGTGGGCATGCTCTGCTGGTCCCTGGGATCGAGGAGGGTCTGGGGAACAGGAAAGAGAGAAGGGGGTGCCTGAGAAGCTTGCAGCTCGTCCAGGGGCCTGGGGCTGTTGGGGGGGCCGGGGGCTGGTGGGGGGCCGGGGACGTGGCCTCAGGGGCCCAGACCCCTCTGGGGAAGCCATGCAGTTCTTGGGCAAAGGGGGCACCTGCCTCCCTGACGTGAGCTGTGATGTGAACAGGTGAACTTGCCCTCGCGCCCCTCCCGTGGGGGTGGACACAGACTCTGTCCTCAGGGGTCCTGCCCGGGGCTGTGGAGGGGGCAGGGTCGCTGCAGCCTGGGCCTGGGACCTTGGGCTCAAATCCCCGCCCACCTGCCGCTTGGCCCCACCTGGGGCATCGCGTGCTCCCTGAAGACCCGCTGGGGTAAAATGAGCCGGGCCTTTGGGTTCACGTGGTGAGCAAGGGCCACGCCCCAGCTCCACCCTGTGTGGCCCTGGCGGGATTCCTTGACGCCTCGAGCCTGGGTTCCTCCTGCATGTAGCTGCGGAGTGAAGCTTCTGGAAGCTCACGGTGCCCTTTCAGTGTCGAGGGGGAGTGCTTTCGTAGAGGAGGGGAAGAACAGGTGCCTCCAGCCCTGCGGGGTCCCGCTTGGGGGGCCGCTTGGGGCGGGAGAAGGGGACCCTCGCTCGCGGTCCTTTGGCGTACCCGTAACAAGAAGACGGACGTTTGTCGAGCGCTGACTACGTGCAGGGACCTCCCCGGGTCCTGGTCGAGCAGACACTTCGGGTGGAAAGGCGGGACCAACACCCGGGATGCAGCTGTCGGGGGAGAGAGGCAGGTCGTCCCGAGGAAAGCCCTCAGTTGGGAATGTGCGCTGTCTCTCAGGAATGATTTGGGGGCCATAAATTTTCGGTAGCAGGGCAATCTGCGGAGTTTTCATAATGCTGAAGAGTTTAGACTTGTCTCGAGGGGTAACAATTTCACCCGGGTAATATACCAGCTCCAGCTATTTGTTATTGCAAAGGTGGATTTTTTTTTTCCCCTTAAGGTAGAATCCTCCTCAGATTTCATGCTCTGCTTTAACTTGTTTTATTTCACCCAGAATATGGATAAAAATAGCCCACGAGATGCAGGGCTGACGGAGGAAGGAAGGACAGAAGGCGTGCTGAGCGTCGGCTCTGGGTTGGGCCTGCCTCCGGCCTCTGCAGCGCCCCCTGAGCCGGGCGGGGCGGGGTGGACCCCCCTCCGGCTCCTTGGTCCTCAGGACAGGCCCCCCCAGACACAGCCTGATCACGGACCAGGGCAGGGAGCCTCAGGAGCGAGATTCACACTCAGGGCCGTGCAACTTGGAAGTGCATTTTGGGAGCAGAGGTCTCTTTGGCAGCCAGTCTCTTGAAGCCCCGCTTGTCTCCATTGGCCAAGAGAGGTCTCCGTCTGTGGCTGGAGTGCCGACGTCGAGTGTGGACGAGATCGCAGGGAGGAGATGTTTCACACACTTGATTCCCGGCTCCTCGAGCACCCTAGAAGCCCCGTTGCTATGCCGACCGTTGCCATGCCGCTGGCACAGGCAGTTTCATCCACTCACCAGGGCAAGCCCTGAAAGCGCACCAACGAGGACACTTGGTGCTTAGAAGCGGGTCGTTTGCATGTCGTTTGCATGTCGTTTGCGTGTGCGGTGACTTCGGAGGTTCTCCCCAGAGCGGGGCCAGCTGGCCCAGGGAGAGTGCTGCCTCCAGAGCCTGACTTGGCAGCATAGAGGGGTCAGAGCCCTGCTCTGCACTGACGGAGGGGCCGAGGCTGAGCCGGAGGAGGCGGGCACAGGGCCCTGTGGCGGAGCCCAGGCTCTGCAGGCTCTGCTGCAGGGCAGGGTGGGGGCCCAGGAGGGCAGAGTCCTGCCCAGTCAGCTGGAAGCTTCTCTGAGCAGGGCTGTTGAGATGGAGTCCTTTGCTCCTGTGTTTATTAGAAGCCTGGGTGCTTTACATACGTTCGTGCCGTGCTCCAGGGAGCAGGAGGCTTTATATTCCTCCAGGTTCAGAAAGGGGCTGCCACTTGCTCCATACCCAGCAAGAGAGCCCAGGAGAGACGGGGTGTGTGAACAAGGTGGGCAAGCAGCATCTGGCGCGCTCCGGTGGCACACAGAGGGGCCCCAGGATGGCGCAAAGCTGCGGAGGAGGGTGCATCAGTCAGCTCTGGCTGCGGGACGAGTACTGCACGCTGGGCAGCCTCTCAGATCCGCAGGCTGCAGTCTGGAACGAGGACTCCGCGGGGCTGGCTCTCCTGAGGCCTCCCTGCTCCCTCCTCGGGGGCGCGTGGACGGCCACCTTCCCACTGTGCCCTCACGTGCCAGCCCCTCTGTGTGGCCAGCGTCTTCGTCTCCTTTAGCACAGACACCAGTCAGGCTAGAGTCGGGCCCTCTGCATGACCCCATGTTGACTTCATGACCTCTTCAAGAGCCCCGTCTCCAGATCCAGTAGCATGCCGAGGTCCTGGGCTGTTGAGGACTTCAGCACGTGAATTTGGGGAAACGCATCTGACCCCCAAACAGTGACGGTGGTTATGGGGCTGTCTGTACAGATGCAGGGAGGGAATGAATGAGAAAGAAGCAGGGATGAGAGGTGAGAGAAGAGTTTGGGGAGCTTGGGGTGCCAGTCTGAGGGGGTGTGTGACAGACGCCTGGCTGCACGCCCCAAAGCAGGGGCTTCAGGCTGCCAAGGGCCTTTGGAGCCAGCCGGGCTGGTGGAGGGCCTGAGGGAGTGACGTCCCTTCCGGCACACGGCTCCCGAGCAGGTCCTCCTGAGCAGGCAGCTTCCTGGCGGCTGATGGACCTTCCGGCATAAGGAGAGCGGAGAGTCGCTTGGTCTCTTAGCCTGGGTTTCCCCCCAGAAGCAGAGCCTGAGGCAAGGGTTTAGGGCCCGGTGGTTTATTTTGCGGTGGGATTCCCAGGACCAGGACCGGGAGCCTGGGGTGAGGCAGGGGACAGGACAGGCTGTCCAGGGGGCACGTTGAGCCCGCCACTGCTCTGGGCACCAGGGGCCCATCCTGCTGGGGTTGTGCCCCGAGGGGCGAAGAGGGGCTCCGTGGGTGGTCTTTGTCCGAGGGCCAGCCTGGTCCTGGGTCGGCCGTGCCCTGCATGGTAGCTTCAGGAAGCCAGGACAGCTCGTCAGGGGCTCTGGTCACACCTGCGCGGAGCTGGGGGTCAGGCCATGGCCGGAGTGGACGTGTGGCCAGAGCGTGCGAGGTGGGGGCCGGCAGGCGGACAACACCTCCCAGGCTGGCAAGAAGCTCAGCGGATAGAACCACCTGCTTCAGGGAGCCAGTCCCCGCTGACGTCTGTGCGTTTGACCGAGGCTGACAAGCGCATCTCCCAGGCCGGTCTGCCTGCTGGTCACCTGTGGCTGATGGGGGCTTGGGAACCGCCCCCAGGGGGCTCAACGAGGAGTGGGGAGAAGTGATGCCCGCCACATCCAGGTCTGACCTGGAAGAGGCGGCGGCGTCCACGTGGTTCGTGTCTGCTCACCGGCCGGATGAGGCCAGGCCGCCTCCGGGCCACCCAGGTGCTTGTGCCCACGATGGGTCCCCAGGTGACTGCGTGAAGCCGAGCTCCTCGGCCGACCACACGGGTGAGAAGCGATCTTTGTCGTGATGAGACTTCGGGGCTGTTGGTTACAGCCATCGGCCTTCCCTGACCGAGGCAGAGACCGCTCATCAGAAGCGCGGGGTCAAGAAAAGGCCCCGAGGAGGGGGTGTCGGCTTGGCTGTGGAGTGACAGAGCGTGGACACGGGCCGGTCTGTGAAATCCAGCGTCCGCGTGATGAAGCGGTGAGCCCTTTGGGAGCAGCAGCGCTGCAGGGTAACTTGGAAGGCTAAGCACGCGGGCGCTGAGCCTGGAGCTCTGGGGGAAGTGGTTGAAAAGAATTAAGGGATTAGCGTGTCTTGGCCACTACTGGCTGCATTTGGCAAGCAGCTGCAAGAGAAGAGGGGAGCTCAGGAGAGGAACAGCTGGCGTGAAGCAGAAACAAAAGGGAACGCAGGGGAGGTTTTCAGCGCTGAGAGAGCCAGCGGCTCGAGGACCTGAAACGGTAGGAAACCAGGCTGAGAAAAAAACCTCGAGCCGCCTGAAGCCTAGCTGAAGCCTGTGGCGTTGCCACGCGAATGCGGGCCGCAGGATTTGTCAGGATGAAGGCGAGAGGGGGGGTCAGGGCGGCACCGAAGCAGGACATGACCGGGCAGTTTAGGGCCCGGTGGTTTATTTTGCGGTGGGATTCCCAGGACCAGGACCGGGAGCCTGGGGTGAGGCAGGGGACAGGACAGGCTGTCCAGGGGGCACGTTGAGCCCGCCACTGCTCTGGGCACCAGGGGCCCATCCTGCTGGGGTTGTGCCCCGAGGGGCGAAGAGGGGCTCCGTGGGTGGTCTTTGTCCGAGGGCCAGCCTGGTCCTGGGTCGGCCGTGCCCTGCATGGTAGCTTCAGGAAGCCAGGACAGCTCGTCAGGGGCTCTGGTCACACCTGCGCGGAGCTGGGGGTCAGGCCATGGCCGGAGTGGACGTGTGGCCAGAGCGTGCGAGGTGGGGGCCGGCAGGCGGACAACACCTCCCAGGCTGGCAAGAAGCTCAGCGGATAGAACCACCTGCTTCAGGGAGCCAGTCCCCGCTGACGTCTGTGCGTTTGACCGAGGCTGACAAGCGCATCTCCCAGGCCGGTCTGCCTGCTGGTCACCTGTGGCTGATGGGGGCTTGGGAACCTCCCCCAGGGGGCTCAACGAGGAGTGGGGAGAAGTGATGCCCGCCACATCCAGGTCTGACCTGGAAGAGGCGGCGGCGTCCACGTGGTTCGTGTCTGCTCACCGGCCGGATGAGGCCAGGCCGCCTCCGGGCCACCCAGGTGCTTGTGCCCACGATGGGTCCCCAGGTGACTGCGTGAAGCCGAGCTCCTCGGCCGACCACACGGGTGAGAAGCGATCTTTGTCGTGATGAGACTTCGGGGCTGTTGGTTACAGCCATCGGCCTTCCCTGACCGAGGCAGAGACCGCTCATCAGAAGCGCGGGGTCAAGAAAAGGCCCCGAGGAGGGGGTGTCGGCTTGGCTGTGGAGTGACAGAGCGTGGACACGGGCCGGTCTGTGAAATCCAGCGTCCGCGTGATGAAGCGGTGAGCCCTTTGGGAGCAGCAGCGCTGCAGGGTAACTTGGAAGGCTAAGCACGCGGGCGCTGAGCCTGGAGCTCTGGGGGAAGTGGTTGAAAAGAATTAAGGGATTAGCGTGTCTTGGCCACTACTGGCTGCATTTGGCAAGCAGCTGCAAGAGAAGAGGGGAGCTCAGGAGAGGAACAGCTGGCGTGAAGCAGAAACAAAAGGGAACGCAGGGGAGGTTTTCAGCGCTGAGAGAGCCAGCGGCTCGAGGACCTGAAACGGTAGGAAACCAGGCTGAGAAAAAAACCTCGAGCCGCCTGAAGCCTAGCTGAAGCCTGTGGCGTTGCCACGCGAATGCGGGCCGCAGGATTTGTCAGGATGAAGGCGAGAGGGGGGGTCAGGGCGGCACCGAAGCAGGACATGACCGGGCTCAACAGTCACGTCCAGGAGAGAGCGCAGGCCTGGTCGCGGACACCCAGAAGTGGCTGGAAGCAGACCGATCGGAAGCCTAGGTTCGGAGGGAAGTGTACTGCTAAAGAGACGTGGATCCCAGGCTAAACAGAGGCTCCAACTGAAGCTTGAAATCGCCCGTGTGGGCCCAGCCCTCCGGGAGCTCGAGGGAAAGGTGGACCGGAGAGCAAAGCTGGGTCTGGGTGGCGTGACCCCTGCCCCACAAGCCCCCTGCAGACCCTCCTGCGCCCTTCGCTCTGCCCAAGCGGAGCTTCCACAGCTTAGCCTCACGCCCGGTGTATGTGTGGGCGGGGACAGACACGCTTCCTGTCTAGTTCAGAGGCCACCAGCCTGTGCAGTGACCGCATGGGACCTGGGGTGTCTCCTTGGGGAGAAGGTGAGGTTTTTTCTCTGTAGAAAGGACACCGATGGACGTGTGTTGGCCGGGGCCTGGGGGACCGTGGCAGAGACTAAGTGTGGGGAGACACCCGTGTCACCTCCTGTTCCCTGGGGGCTCCGTGAGGTCACCCTCCCTTTTGTGAGCTGGGGTCACATGGCAGAGTTATGGCCGAAGGAGTGTGAGCAGAGGGGTGTGCGCGTCCTCCGGGCCTGGCCCCGACACCTGCGTTACCCTCTGTGTCCCGGCCAGGCCGGATGAGGCCAGGGTGACCTTGGCGGTGACGTGTTGAAAGCTGGGGGTGCACGGGAGGAAAGGAGCTGGGGTTTCCAGGTGGCCACACAGAGCTGAGCTCTGGGCCCCCTGCCCGAACTGATGCGATGGAGAAGGATGTTACTTGGGGGTTCTTTGTTACGAGGCTGATGCCTCCTGACTGATACACACACCCGTGTTGCCCGTCTCCAAACCCGGCTGGTCTACAGAAGCCACACTGTTCTCCTGCAGAAACCCTGGGGATGGTTCTGTCACTCCCAGGGCATCATGATCCCTCATCACAGCCTCTGGGCCTGCAGGCAGCCTTCTCTCTTTCCCATGTGCCCCCTTGCTGCCCCTTGCTTTCTGTTTGGGTTAATCTTTTTTTTAAGGTTTTTTTTTGGATGTGGACCAGTTTTGACTTTTTGGCCGCAAAGCATGTGGGATCTTGACTTCCCGAGCAGGAATCAAACCCACAGTCCCTGCACGGGAAGGTGAAGTCTAACCACTGGGCCGCTGGGGAAGTCCCAGGTGCCACCCTTGCTTTCCCACAAACACACTGCGCTGCCTACCCGCCAGGCCTTCCCCCGGTGCCTCCTGCCTGGAAAGCCCCAGCCCTGCTCTGGCGTGCTCACACCCCTGCCCGTCAGGCGGTGGCCCGATGTCACACCGTCGGGGAAGGGTCCTGGTGCACGCTGGATTAGGTACCCGCCCCCCGATGTCAGTGGTGGATCTGAGTTAAGATCGCCCCACAGCTGCCCTGGCTCGGGCAGAAGTGAGATGTTCCGGAAGCTGTCCTAATTACATGTGGCCAAGTGCCTCGCGGGCCCCCCGCCTCCCTTCCCAGACTCTCTGGCCGTGGGTCCCGGTTCTGCCCGATGTGCTGTGTTAGTGGGAGTCTGCGTGGTGGGTCCTAAAAGGCTGTTGTTTTCCTGAAATTCCCAGCCAGGCCTCCTCCCGCCTCCTCAGGGATGGTGGGCAGCGGCGGGCGGGAGTCTGTGCCCTGGGCGACTTCCCCCAGCAGCTACCCCCCCCCCGCCTGCCGCCCTTCGGAGGAACACACCCCTGTCTGGGTGGCGTGTTAGTTGCTCAGTCGTCTCTGACTCTGCGACCCTGTGGACTGTAGCCCACCAGGCTCCTCTGTCCGTGGGATTCTCCAGGCAAGAATACTGGAGTGGGTTGTCACTCCTTGCTCCAGGGGAGCTTCCCGACTCAGCGATGGAACCTGGGTCTCCTGCGTTGCAGGCAGATTCTTTACCATCTGAGCCACCAGGGAAGCCTTAACCCCGTGTGGTCCTGCATGCTAATGAGACTTTGTTGCGTGCTGCGGGACACACCCTACCTGTTGCAGAAGGCTTTTAGGGGCTCACCAGGATGGACCGGGAGGCCAGAGAGCCATGCCTGGGACACGCGGCACCCAAGGCTGTGCCGGTGAGAGCACATGGCCCCATCGGGGCCTCAGGGACCATGTGGAGATGCTGCTCCTGGGTCCCGGGATGAATTTGAAGCTCTGTGCCTCTCAGGACACATTTTCTGGGTAGGGCAGTCCAGTCCTGCCCTGTCAGGGCAGGGGGAGGGGACGCCTGGGTCCCTGGTTCCTCCAGTGGATGGCCAGGGCCTGACCAACCCCTGGCTCATTCTCTGCTACCTTGCCGTGTGTCCATAGTGGTGATTGTAAGCCAAGTCGTGAGCCTGGGGGATGGGCACACACCCCATGAAGGGCTAGAGAAGGCTGAGCAGGGGAAAGCTCCCCGGAGAAGTGAGGCCTGAGCGGGCACACTGTCTTACGTGCAACTGACATACAACATTATGTTTGTTTCATTACACAGTGTGTGTGTGTGTACGTGTGCATGTGTGCCTGTGTGTGCATGTGCATGTATGTGTGTGTGCACATGTGCGTGTGCGTGTGTGTGTGTGTGCACATGCTCAGTCGTGTCTGACTCTGCAACCCCATGGACTGTAGCCCTCCAGGCTCCTCCGTCCATGAGACTCTCCAGGCAAGAATAGGGAGCGGGTTGCCGTGTCTTCCTCCAGGGGATCTTCCCGACCCAGGGGTTGAATCTGCATTTCCTGAACCTTCTACATTGGCAGGTGGGTTCTTTACCACCGCGCCCCCTGGGAAGCTGCCGTACAACGTAAGGATTCAGTGTTTGTCTGTATTGCAAAATGATCCCTACACTGAGTCTAGGTAGCATGCATCACCACGTTACAAAGTCTTTTTTCTTTTGAGATTTACGCTCTTACCCTCTGTCAGACGTGCAACGAGCTGCCGCCAGCAGGGCGTGCATCACGGCTCCGGGGCTTCTTTACCTTATGGCTGGCAGTTTGTACCTTTTGATTCCTTCACCCGTTTCCCCCACCCACTCCCTTCTCCTCCTGGCAATCACCAATCTGTTCTCTATTTCTATGAGTTCAGCTGTTTTTTTATTCCATATACAAGAAAGATCGTGTGGCAATTGTCTTTCTCCGTCTGACTTATTTCCCTTAGCCGAGTGCCCTCAGGGTCGCTCCATTTATGTTGTCATAAATGGCAAGATGCCATTCTTTTTCATGGCTAAGTAATACTCCAGTGTGCGTGTGTGTGTGTGTGTGTGTGTGTGTGTGTGTGTGTGTGTGAGAGAGAGAGAGAGAGAGAATGTCTTTATCCACTCATTTGTTGACAGACCCAAGGCTGTTTCCATGTCTTGGCTGTTGCAAATGCTGCGGCGATGAGCGTGGAGGTGCTGGAAGCTTTGTGGGTCCGTGCTTTTGTTTCCTGAAGGTAAATGCCCGGAAGTGGAACTGGCAGGTGGCATGGCAGCTCTAGTTTCTGGCTTTTGAGGGGCCTCCGAGCTGCTCTCCACACTGACTGCACCAATGCGCCTTCCCACCAACGGCGCACAAGGCTTCTCCCACGCTCCCCCCAACACGCGCTGTTCGTTTTTGGCGACAGTGGTTCTAGCAGGTGTGAGGCGATATCTCACTGTGGTTTTCTCTGCGTTTCACTGACGATCAGCGATACCGAGCATCTTTCCGCGTGCCTGCTAGTCTCCTTGGGGGAATACAAATCCTCTGCCGCTTTTCAATCGGGCTGTTCAGTGTTTTGCTGTTGAGTTGTTGAGTTCTTACATAGTGTGGATATTAGCCCCTTTTCACATATGCAATTTGCAAACGTCTCCTCTCCTTAGGTGGTTTGCCTTTCTATGTCATGGACGGTCCCTTCGCTGTCCAGGGGCTTTTGAGTTTGACCCGGGAGCGCACTTTGGATGCCCACCTGCGGCTTGTGCTGCAGCCGTGCTCCTGAGGCCACCCTGGGGGGCGCTGCTCTCCCTGGAGCTGGCTCTCCTCCCGTGCCTGCTGGCCTCCAGACCCCATCAGCCCACAGGCTTGTCCAACCTCCATGCCGAGGTCGAGGCCATGGGGGTGCTGGATTTGGAGATAGGTTTGCCCGACCCTCCAGTTGTCAGAAGATGAAGTGGGGAGTCAGAATCCACAGGCAGGGGGCTGGCGGCGGGGCGTGTGGTCCTCCTGGCCGTGGGTCCCGGCCCTGCGGTGGAAGCAGCGATGCACACACTTAGGGAGCCGGAGCTGCCAGCAGCCACTCTAACCCTCAGTGGGGTTTCCCACTCAGGGAGGCCGGGCCCCCAGCTCTAGGGGGGCTGATGGGCCCTCTAGCGGACGGCACCTGGCCTGCCGCCCCAGGGGAGCGGTGGCTGGCAGGGTCTCTGGTGCACGCAGAGGGCTGGCCTGACAGGGAGCAGGCACACAGCCGGGCGGGAGAGCTGCTGGCCGGTGGGGCCTGGAGGTGGGCCGGGTGTCCTCTCAAGACAGCGCCCGACTGAAGCGCGCCCATCTCCGGGCTCCGGGGGGGAGGGGGGACGTCCCCACGCTGACTGCGGCTCAGCTTCTGTCAGGGGAGACCTCAGAAATGAATTGGAGATATCGGAAAGTCTTTTCAAAAGCGTCTTGAACCTTGAGGTTGTGGAATAAACGTTATCCAGGCTCCGCGTTCAGTTATGTCAAAGATGATTGTCTCATTGCTATTTCTTTTAGGTGCAGAGGCAAAACGGGGCTGTGCGTGTGCCCCATGCCTGTGTGTGTGTGTACACCCCCGTGTGTGCGCCTCCCCGGTGCTGAGTGTGTGGCCTGCACCCAGCCTGGCTGTGCCCAGCCCCCGCCGCCCTCCCCAGCTGTTCAGTGTTTTGCTGTTGAGTTGTTGAGTTCTTACATAGTGTGGATATTAGCCCCTTTTCACATATGCAATTTGCAAACGTCTCCTCTCCTTAGGTGGTTTGCCTTTCTATGTCATGGACGGTCCCTTCGCTGTCCAGGGGCTTTTGAGTTTGACCCGGGAGCGCACTTTGGATGCCCACCTGCGGCTTGTGCTGCAGCCGTGCTCCTGAGGCCACCCTGGGGGGCGCTGCTCTCCCTGGAGCTGGCTCTCCTCCCGTGCCTGCTGGCCTCCAGACCCCATCAGCCCACAGGCTTGTCCAACCTCCATGCCGAGGTCGAGGCCATGGGGGTGCTGGATTTGGAGATAGGTTTGCCCGACCCTCCAGTTGTCAGAAGATGAAGTGGGGAGTCAGAATCCACAGGCAGGGGGCTGGCGGCGGGGCGTGTGGTCCTCCTGGCCGTGGGTCCCGGCCCTGCGGTGGAAGCAGCGATGCACACACTTAGGGAGCCGGAGCTGCCAGCAGCCACTCTAACCCTCAGTGGGGTTTCCCACTCAGGGAGGCCGGGCCCCCAGCTCTAGGGGGGCTGATGGGCCCTCTAGCGGACGGCACCTGGCCTGCCGCCCCAGGGGAGCGGTGGCTGGCAGGGTCTCTGGTGCACGCAGAGGGCTGGCCTGACAGGGAGCAGGCACACAGCCGGGCGGGAGAGCTGCTGGCCGGTGGGGCCTGGAGGTGGGCCGGGTGTCCTCTCAAGACAGCGCCCGACTGAAGCGCGCCCATCTCCGGGCTCCGGGGGGGAGGGGGGACGTCCCCACGCTGACTGCGGCTCAGCTTCTGTCAGAGGAGACCTCAGAAATGAATTGGAGATATCGGAAAGTCTTTTCAAAAGCGTCTTGAACCTTGAGGTTGTGGAATAAACGTTATCCAGGCTCCGCGTTCAGTTATGTCAAAGATGATTGTCTCATTGCTATTTCTTTTAGGTGCAGAGGCAAAACGGGGCTGTGCGTGTGCCCCATGCCTGTGTGTGTGTGTACACCCCCGTGTGTGCGCCTCCCCGGTGCTGAGTGTGTGGCCTGCACCCAGCCTGGCTGTGCCCAGCCCCCGCCGCCCTCCCCACCCCCAGCCCCCGGGACCTGCTTTCTTTCCCACTCTTTCATATTCAAATGCCCGCCTGGCTCCCAGCATCCCGGGATTTATGGGCTGATTGTGTATTGTGAGCAGGGTGACTGGGTGAGCTCATCACTGGCTTGTGATGGTAATTCCTGCCTGAGCCGGAGACTGGGGCCCCCAGCTGCCTCGGAGGGGCCTGCCCACCCCCATTCCACCCCCCCACGCCATGCCCCTCATTGCCTGGGTGCCGAGCCGCTTATTCAGCCCAGAAACAGGAAACAAAGCCCGAGAGACAACAGCAAGAGCAGCGACGGGTGTTCCTGGGGCTGGCTGAGTGGGTCACGGCTCTCGGCCCTGTTAAGGTTCACCTCGCTGCAGCTCCATCTGAATGGAGGAGAGGAGGACGCCTTCAGGAGGCCTGGCCGGTGTGGGGGGAGAAAGCCGGGGACCCTCCTCCCCGCTCCCCCAGACCCATTTTCCTCCCGGACCCCCTCGCCTGTCTGCAGCGTTCTTGCGCCTCACGTGGCTTGCTCTAGCCCGGTCACCTCTCCGGTGTGCGGGACCCCGGCCCAGCCTCCGTCTGGCCCTCTGCTCCTGGGGGCGCCCCCATCCTCAGCTCAGCTGCTGGGGTGTCCTTCCTCAAAACCCCCTCGGTGGCCAGGCTCCTGCCTTGCATGCCTCGCCTCTGTGCTGGAGCTGGAGCTCAAATTTCTCCTGGCACTCAGAGCCCGCAGGGATCCGGTCCTGCCAGCCAACTTCCATAGGGCTGTTCTAGAGCGGGTGGAGCGGGCCGAGGGCAGGGCTGGGGCCGGTACTGAGCTCCCCAGTGGGAGAGGCGTGTAAGTGGGGCGGTGGCTGGACTTGGCCCTGACCCAGGTGTCCACCGGGGGGTGGCCACTCAGGCAGGAGCGAGCAGCTGTCCCCAGCCTCAGCTACAGGGGGCCGGGCTGGACCCTGCATACCCTGGGCCTCTCTGAGCGCAGATGCCCTCGTCCCAGCCCTGCCTGCAGAGGGAGGAGACGGGCTATCCCCAGGGCTAGTCTGTGGGCCACAGAGGAAGCCAGAGACTCCCGGACACACGGGGCTAGGCTAGCTGGCCTCTCGCCACGCGGTGGGTGGAAAGGTGGGGTGGGATGGAGCTTTGGAGTCAGAGTCTCCCGGGTTCCTCTCTTTTCTGCCAGCTGACAAGTCAGGAAACCTTTAGCTCCTCAGTTTCCCTATCTGAGAAATGGGACAGACCATTGAAGCATGGAGTCCCTGCTAACACCGAGGTTTTCACTGGAGAAGGGCTTACGTTTCAGGGCTCTTTCTTAATGGCATTCTTACAGCAGGCAGCTTGATCAGCCCATTGTGGGGGGGGGGTCCCCATTGTTCTCAGTGGGATCCTGGGAAGCTGTCACTTTTTGCCAGTGTATCTCAGACTCAGTTGTCCCATCCAGGAAAAAGGCATAATGATGGCCCCAGCCCCCTTAAAGCGCTCTGAGCATTACCCAGCCAGCCTGCCCGCCTCTCCCTCCCCACCCTGGGGAAAACACTGAGGATCCTGTTACTGCCGGGCGGGTCTAGCTCCCAGACAAAGGGAATCACATTAACCTTGGCCGGGGAGATGGCCATCTGTCCAAATAGTGGGGACCAGGCAGCCCACTGCCCCGGCATCTGAAGCGCCAGGCAGCATCACCCACCCCTCCCAGACTCTGACCTTGCACACTCGCCTGGGCCCCGCCCTCCCGGGGTCCACCCTCCCGGGGTCTATCCTCCTGGGGTCCATCCTCCCGGGGTCCATCCTTCCCGGGGCCCACCCTCCCGGGGTCTATCCTCCCGGGGTCCATCCTCCCGGGGTCCACCCTCCCTGGGGCCCACCCTCCCGGGGTCCATCCTTCCCGGGGCCCACCCTCCCTGGGTCCACCCTCCCGGGGTCCACCCTCCCGGGGTCCATCCTCCCTGGGGTCCATCCTCTCTGGCCTTGGTCTTCCTATCTGCACAAGGGTCTTGATGGGTTTGTGCCGGTTTGCAGCCCTAAACGGTTCCGCCCCAGCCCAACAGATGGCATTATTTACTTCTTCATTCAGTTCTGTTCAGTTCAGTCGCTCAGTCGTGTCCAATTCTTTGTGACCCCATGAATCGCAGCATGCCAGGCCTCCCTGTCCATCACCAACTCCCAGAGTTCACTCAGACCCACGTCCATCACCTCACGTCCATTGGTGATGCCATCCAGCCATCTCATCCCCTGTCATCCCCTTCTCCTCCTGCCCTCAATCCCTCCCAGCATCAGAGTCTCTTCCAATGAGTCATCTCTTCTCATGAGGTGGCCAAAGTACTGGAGTTTCAGCTTTAGCATCATTCCTTCCAAAGAAATCCCAGGGCTGATCTAGGGATTGGAATGAAAACTGACCTTTTCCAGTCCTGTGGCCACTGCTGCGTTTTCCAAATTTGCTGGCAGATTGAGTGCAGCACTTTCACAGCATCATCTTTCAGGATTTGAAACAGCTCAATTGGGATTCCATCACCTCCACTAGCTTTGTTCGTAGTGATGCTTTTTAAGTCCCACTTGACTTTACATTCCAAGATGTCTGGCTCTAGATGAGTGATCACACCATCGTGATTATCTGGGTCGTGAAGATCTTTTTTGTACAGTTCTTCTGTGTATTCTTGCCACCTATTCTTAATATCTTCTGCTTCTTTTAGGTCCCTCCCATTTCTGTCCTTTATTGAGCCCATCTTTGCATGAAATGTTCCCTTGGTATCTCTAATTTTCTTGAAGAGATCTCTAGTCTTTCCCATTCTGTTCTTTTCCTCTATTTCTTTGCATTGATCGCTGAAGAAGGCTTTCTTATCTCTTCTTGCTATTCTTTGGAACTCTGCATTCAGATGCTTATATCTTTCCTTTTCTCCTTTGCTTTTCGCTTCTCTTCTTTTCACAGCTATTTGTAAGCTCATGTGGACCTATTTTCTACGCATCCAGTGCTCTCAGCTGAGGATCCAGGGCCAGACCCCCAGCCTCTAACCAGAAGTGTTCCGCATCTTATTAGGGAGACAGAAAAGCCCTCACTGACGGTGTGAGGTGGTGAGGGCTGTGATGAGTACGAGGACCATAAATAACAAAATACAATAATGAGAAGGCATGTGTTCACCGTATCCCAGGGTGTTTCTAAGCACTTCACACTTACCGTGTCGTGTAACTCTCACAACAGCCCTGGAGAGTCTTGTTTTTCTCATTCCCATTTTGCAGATGAGGAAACTGAGGCACAGAGAGACCAGGAAACTTTCCTTGGGTCAGAAAGGCGGTCAGTGCTGGATCTCATAGCAGTGAGGGAGCCCAGAGAAGGGGTTGATGATATCCTTCAGGAGGCAAGAGAAGGTTTTTCTTAGGAGGGGCCATTTGAGCTGGCCTTTGAAGGGTGTGTAGGAGTCCACCAGGCTGAGAAGTGGTGGGAAATGTGTGCAAGCCTGAGGCAACACGAAGAAGCTGGAGTTGGCGCAAGCAGGGCCGTCATTCTGGGTCGTTTCCAGAGGTCTGCCTTTTCCACCAGCACAAGAACCAGGCAAGGGAGGGAATCACAGCCTGAGAGACAGAAATGGAGGGCCATGCAGTGGGCTGAGGGACCATTCCTGAAAGTCAACCCTGAGCTAAGAGGGAAGTCACGGTGGCGGGGTGCAGGGGGGCAGAGATCAGACATAGCCCTCCCGGCCACCCCAGGATCCTGGTCCTCTGTGCGGGGCAGCCCGCCCGGGAGCCACGGGGGCCATGGAGAAGAGCAGCCAGGGGCCCCGACGCGGGGAGAGCGCGGCTCTGCTAGAGCCGCCGGGCCTTTCTTCAGCGTCTTGATTGGGCCTCCCTCTGGCTCAGCTGGTGAAGAATCGCCCTGCAACGCAGGAGACCCAGCTTTGATCCCTGAGTTGGGAAGATCCCCTGGAGAAGGAAATGGCAGCCCACTCCAGTATTCTTGCCTGGGGAATGGAATCGACAGGGTCTGGGGGGCTACAGTCCATGGGGTCACAAAGGATCGGACACATCTGAGCATCTGAGCATATTGATCATATTGTTAGAGGGCATGTGTAGCTTTCCCTCTAAACTAGGGCAGTTTGAGCCCAAGGGGGACCCTGTGACTCGTCCCAGGTTGAAGGTGGTCCGTCAGGACGCATAAGCCCACAGCACAGACGTCACCCACCGTGCGCTTCACCACCGTTAACGCATTTCCTTCTCCTGACAAACGTCATAAAGGGGGTTGCTGTTACCCCCCTCCCCCACTTCATTTTCCAGATGAGGAAGCTGAGGTACGGAAAACAGAGACTCATCTACATTAGCACCCCGTCCATCTGGCGCTGAGCTAGGCTGTGTCTCAGAAATCTGTGTCACCCTGATCACAGGTAGGTTCCCGATGTTTGGGAAGCCCATTTACAGAGGAGAAGACTGAGGCTCCGAGGCCTGAGCCGAGTCCAGCAGACCCCCGGTCCAGCCCCTCTCATGCCCTGTGGGAGCTCCCTTGCTGCAACCTTCCCGCCCAGATCTCCTGCCTGCCTCGGCCTTCTCTTCTCCATCCCCCAGCCCCTCCCTGCACCATTTCCAGATGAGGAAGCTGAGGTACGGAAAACAGAGACTCATCTACATTAGCACCCCGTCCATCTGGCGCTGAGCTAGGCTGTGTCTCAGAAATCTGTCACCCTGATCACAGGTAGGTTCCCGATGTTTGGGAAGCCCATTTACAGAGGAGAAGACTGAGGCTCCGAGGCCTGAGCCGAGTCCAGCAGACCCCCGGTCCAGCCCCTCTCATGCCCTGTGGGAGCTCCCTTGCTGCAACCTTCCCGCCCAGATCTCCTGCCTGCCTCGGCCTTCTCTTCTCCATCCCCCAGCCCCTCCCTGCACCGCCCCCCCACCCCATGCCATGGGTTGTAGCAGGGGCCGAGGTGTGGCGCCAGCAGAAAAATGCTTATGTTCTTTTAGGTGAGATGGGAACAATGGGGTGGAGGGGCCCAGCCGCGTGGGCCGGGGCTCAGGGTGGAGCCGGGAGTGGACACTTCTCAGCAGAACCGCTGAGCTGGAAATCTGGGCTCGGGTGCGGGGCTGCATGTGTGCACACGCACACACACTCCCCCCGCCCCTTTAAAGGAAGCAGGCGCGCAGACAGCACCCGTGTGAACGGGTCTTCTCTGCGGGATCCCGTCGCCCAGGGCTGCGTCCTGCCCTCCCGTGTGTCCCGGCCCTCGCTGACTCTCTGTGTGGCTTTGGGCCGGACCCTCGCTCTCTGGGCCTCCTCGTCCCGTCTGCACTCCGGGGACTGAGGGTCAGGCCCTGTGAGAGCCTCGGGCTCTGCAGCTGGCTCTGAAGCGGTTAGGGTCTCTGGATTCAGGGTTCGGTGGTTCAGTGGCGGGCTCCGCCTTTTCAGATGTGTTGGTTATGTAACCTCCATCTGTGCTCACCTGGAAAACGGGCTGGTGAAGCTGGTGATGCCAGTGATGAGGCTGAGGGCGTGGCACTGACTGTGCCGCGGTGCCTGGCCCAGGGGACGGGCAGGGCTGAGTTTGTTATTACTACCTTCTGGGATAAGCTTGAGAACAGACACTCCGAGGGAGGCGGCGGGCTGCCCTGGACGGGATCTCATGTCGAATGGTGACGAATCGCTGCCCAGGGCTTGGAGGCCTGGGAGTCTGGGCGTACGGACGGCAGGGAGTGCCTGGCCGGGACAGGTGCAGGCTGACCCGGCTCCGGACAGACAGGGCATTGTGCGGTGATGCTGAGGAGCCGCGCCCAGCCCTCCCTGCGGGACCCAGTGCCGGTGGAGGGGGGACGCGGGCTGTGTGCCTGGTATTCTGACCCCACCGCCGTGGCCAGAGCTGGAGGGGACCGCCACCCCCAGCCAGCCTCAGCCCTGTGGGCGCCACCGTGGAGATTTTTCCCCTATGAGTGAGCATCACTATAATTTATTTCACGCTTGTCTTAATTTTAAATTTATTTTTTCATTTAATTTTTGGAGGGGGACCTGAGTTACGCCCACATGGTTCAAAAATCAAAACGTTTCGAGAATGCTTTGGGGCGAGTCTGCCTCCGCCCCGGCTCCCACCACCCAGCCCTGCCCCATGGGCCAAGGCTATTATTCTACGTCAGGAAATACAATAGAAAGTATGTATTTGATGTACTTTCCCTATTTTAAAGACAATCTAAAAGCATGCGATGTACACCATTGTACAGTGTGATTTTTTTTTTTTCTCTTGGATTATTTTTTAAAATCAACTTTTCCACGTAAGTGAAACTAAATGAAAAATACATCCCACCACCTTGTATCAGCGGAAGGTAGCCGTGCTACATGGGAATGGGGCAAAGCTCCTACGTCCTGGCGCGGTCTTGTTGTTGGTGGGGACGCTGCCCTCGAGAGCTACCTGCCTTCTGTTCCAAACAGACCAGCAAAGCTAGAAGGAAGCTGAGACATCTAGCAGCAGGCTGACACTTTTTTTTTTTACGTGTACGAGATCATCAAAAGAACTAAAAAGATTTGGATTTCCACCTTGGAATTCGGGAGTCTCTAATGCAGCATTGTTATCCCAACCATGGTAAAAAGCTCACACTTTGGGAAATTTTCATCTGGCCCACCAATGGTCATCTGAAGCAGGGGTACACTGAGGCTCAGCAGGTGGGGAGGACTTAGCATGACCGAACTCGTTTGTGGCAAAGCCTGAGAGAGACCCGAGGTCTCCAGGGCTCCATCCACACCCTGGGATGGGGTGAATGGGGTTTTCTTGGGAAACCTGTGCCCATTCCCTGCCCCCTCAGCCCCCACCTGCCCACCTCACAGCATCATTTAGCCAACCTCTGCTGTTTAAGTCATCTCATTTGCTGGTATACAATGATTCATGCTATTCCATTTTATTTCTGTGTGGGTGGTAGGAATGTCCCCTCTTTCACTTCTTTCTTTCTGTCTTAGAAACAGGAGTTCTTAACTCCTAAACTATTCATTTCTTGACTCCTGGCCGAGCTGGGTTTTCCGTGCCGCACAAAGCCTGTCTCTAGGTGTGGCGAGCGGGGATCCGCTCTGGGGACGTGCAGGCTTCTGGTGCCATAGCGCTTCTCGCTGCAGAAGGTGGGCCCTGGGGCTCACGGGCTTCAGTGGTCACAGCCCCACGCTCTGCTCTAGGGTGCAGGCCCGGGGGTGGCTTAGCTGCTCTGTGGCGTGTGGGATCCTCCTGGACCAGGGACCCCCCTGCATCTGCTGCCTCAGCAGGCAGGATCCTTCACCCCTCAGTCCCCAGGAAAGCGCCCCCTCTGTCACTTCTGACGCTAGGCCTTGGATCCTGGTCCATCACTCAAGCAGGCTGTCAATTTTGTCGATTGCTTTTCTTTCCAGAGAGCCAGCGTTTGGTGTCACGGCTTCTCTCCACTATGCTTCTGCCCTCTGCTCCACCGGTCTCTTCTTTAACCTCGATTATTTCCTTCCTTCTGCCTACTTTAGAAGAGCTTGTTCTTTTACCAGCGTCTTAAGGTCAGTTCGATTATTGATTTGGGACCGTTCCTCTTTCTAAATCTGGATACTTACAGCTACGAGTTTCCCGTCCTGACTTTAAGTCTGTTTAGTCTCATTTTGATATAGCTGCTCTGGCTTTCTGGGCTGCTGTCTGTATGGCCTATATATGTCCATCCTTTTTCTTGTAACTTTTTTCTCTCTTTGCATCTAACATTTTTCTCTTGTCAACAGTTACAATTGGATCTCACCTTTTTATCCAGTCTGACAATCTCTGTCTTTAGGTTGGGATGTTTAAACCATTCGCGTTTAATATGATTATCAGTATAGTTAGATTCCCACTTGCCGTTTACTGTTTATTTCCCGTGTCCCTTATCTTTCTTGTTTCTATGTTTTCCTTGACTGCTGTTGGTTGTGTTAAGTAAATATTTCTTACTGTACGTTTTCAATTTTTCTGTACATTTTTCCTCTACATTTTTGAGTTTTTTTTAATGCTTGCTCTAGGGATTTTAATATGTATCTTAACTTCAAACCATCTCCTTCAAACTAATACAGACTTAATACTAGTAAAATATAGAAGATTTGCTCCAGTATAACTCTGTTCTCTTCCCCTATCTAGATATGTTTTAAACCCAAGAATACAACATTATTATGCATTTCAAAGGCAGTAAAATATGACATAAGCCATATATGTTAATAGAGTCCTTCATTGAATTATATATTTACTATTTCCTTTCTTCCTGTGAATTTGAATCACTCTATGGAGTCATGTAGTTTCAGCCTGGAAGACTTCTTTCAGAATTTATGTTAAGATAAGCCAGTCCGCAATGAATTCTGTCAGTTTTTGCTTATCTGGGAGTGTCTTAATTTTCCCTTAGTTGTTGAAGCCTAGTTTTGCTGGTGATAGTAGATTTTGGCTGACAGCATTTTCCTCTTATCACTGCCTCATGCTTTCCGTCATTCTGGTGAGAAGTCAGCCATCCATCTTATTGTTACGCCTCTGTACACAAACAGTCACTTTTCTCTTACTGCTTTTCAGGATTTTTGCTTTCTCCTTTTCTTTCAGCAGCTTTGCTGTGATGTGTCTGTATGTGAATATTTTTGTGTATTTCCAACTTGGAGTTTGTTGAGCTTCTTGGATGTGTGGTTCAATATTTTCCATTAAATTTGGGATGTTTTGGCCACTGTTATTTCCAAAAATGTCCCTGCTTCCTTCTTCGCTTCTCTTGGTTCTCCCATTCCACGTGTGTTGGTGTGCTTCACATTGCCGGTGGGTCTCTGAGACGGACTTTGTTTTCCTTCTTCTTTTTTGCTCTCAGTTCTTCAGACTGGATAATTTCTACGGAGGTATCGTCAAGTTCGTCGGATTTTTCTGCCATCTCGAATCTGCTATTGAAGTCTTCCAGGGGATGTTCTTTGTCATTTCAAATATTATCCTCTCCATCTCCACAGTTCGGTTTTGGTTTTTTTCCTGTAATCTATATCTCCTAATCAGTAACCTTTGTGCTGATTCATTATCATCATGCTTTCCTGTAGTTCTTAAATTTGGATTCTTTAGTTATTTGAACCTGTCTGTAGTAGTTTCTTTCAAGGATTTTCCTGCTAAATACAACACCACTTGGCACAGAGTGTCCTGCAGGTGAGCCAGGGTGAAGGGGGCTCCGTCAGTCTGGAGCTGTGGGTGATGCCCGTGCCAGTGGGCAGGAGAAGTGATGCTCTCAGAACCGAAGCAGCAGGAAGGGCCACCGACTCTGTCGTCCTGAGTTGTGGTTGTTGTTGGGGTAGACATATCCCTGTCTGAGACTGCATGGGTAAAGCACAGAATGGACAAGGTCCACGCTAGTCACGCACTCCCGGCTACCTGATTTGAGGACACAGGAAATGGCCCAAACGCAAAGGCCACTCAGCCTTCTACTGTTCTTACCTGAACCTCACAGCTTTTCAAACAGAAGAGCTTCCTGCCTTTGGGACAGTGAATGTGGGTAGAAGAGGCAGGGAAGTTGGTGCCCTTAAAGACCCACATGATCTGGCCTTCCGGAGAAGGTGATGGCACCCCACTCCAGTACTCCTGCCTGGAAAATCCCATGGATGGAAGAGCCTGGTAGGCTGCAGTCCATGGGGTCGCTGTGAGTCAGACATGACTGAGCGACTTCACTTTCACGCTTTGGAGAAGGAAATGGCAACCCACTCCAGTGTTCTTGCCTGGAGAATCCCAGGAACGGGGGAGCCTGGTAGGCTGCCGTCTATGGGGTCGCACAGAGTCGGACACGACTGAGGTGACTTAGCAGCAGCAGCAGATCTGGCCTTCCTGGAGAAGAGACTTCCAGGTGATTTGGCTAGAGGGCCCCCCGCTGCCCCTTAGGACCACGGATGCCACTGGGGCACCCGCGGGACTGAGACCACAACCGTGGAAACTGAGGCCCAGGGTGGAGAAGGGGGTTCTGAGCAGGACCCAGAACTAGGATGCTGGCTGCTCCCCCAGGCCAGGGACCATCTCCATGGCAACTGTGGCCCTTGGCGTCTCTGGTCCATGAGAAGAGCAGGCGCCCCTCCTCCCTGGCACCCGGCATCCCCCTTCAGCATGGGCGACGCTGCTCCTCCGCCCCTCGGGGTCAGTTCTCCATGTGACCCCACACGTGCTGGGCTTGTCCAGTGCCAGGGCCTCCGCACCTGCCTTTATCGGCCTGGGTACTCCTGCTGGCCCTCTGCCAGCCTCCCTTCCGAGGTCCTGTGCTCAAGACGCCGTCCTGACTGCCTGGCATAAAGTGTGCCCCCCTGTTCTCTTTCCCAAATCTGGTTTCTCTTCTTTTTAAGTCTCTCATCCCCACCTGCAGTTACTGAAATTATTTACGCGTTTGTTTCTGGTTTGCTTCTCTCTGAAAGGAATGTCCCTCAGCCCGCGGCCCTCACACCCCAGTTGCTGGCGCTGGGGCCGGCAAGGAGACGAGTCACGCCTGTGGATGTGGGGTGGGCGGGGTGCAGGCTCAGTGGGGAGAGAGCTGCTGGAGGCCGTTATCCCCGGGCACTGCCCCGCGAAACTCCTCTGTGAGGAGTCAGCTGATGTGAGAGGAGGGCGGTGGCGGGGCTGAACCCCGCTGAGAACAGGGAGGCAGCTCCGTGTCTGCGTAAACCCAGGCTGCGTTAACTACGCAGGGGAGCTGTGCTCACCGGAGGCCTGTGACGCGCCAGGAGTGAACAACACTGATGCCGTTTGCTGCCGCTCTCTACACGCAGGATAAATAGCTCCATTATGTAATGTCATTTAATGTCTGATACCGAACTGAACTGAGTGATAGCTAGTGCTGCTGCCTAGCCACTCAGTCGTGTCCAAGTCTCTGCAACCCCAGGGACTGTAGCCCGCCAGGCTCCTCTGACCTCCACTGTCTCCTGGAGTTTGCTCAGATTCATGTCCGTTCAGTCAGTGATGCTTTCTAGCCCTCTCATCCTCCTCTGCCCACTTCTCCTGCCCTCAATCTTTCCCAGCATCAGGGTCTTTTCCAATGAGTCGGCTCTTTGCGTCAGGTGGGCCAAAGGATTGGAGCTTCAGCTTCAGCATCAGTCCTTCCAATGAGTATTCAGGATTGATCTCCTTTAGGATTGACTGGTTTGATCTCCTTGATAACAACAGTTAGAAATAAAACAGGGAGGTGGAGAAAGAGCTGGGGGGACCAGCTGCAATTTAAGGCAATGTAGGCATAGTGAAATACTCTTGAGCCACAAGAAACAGGGGAAGCCTGCCGTTGCGTCAGCGTGGACAGGCCTGGAGGGCTTTATGCCAAGTGAGACAAGCCGGACAGAGAAGGGCAGACACCGTGATGTCATTTATATGCGGAATCTAGAATAGCCTAACTCATAGAAACAGAGAGCAGCGGGGTGGTTACCAGGGGCTGGAGGTGGGGGAAACAGGGAGACGTTGTTTAAGGCACTTGCAACCAGTGGATGACTAAGACCTGAGAGCTGATACACAGGGGATCTCCCGACCCAGGGATCGAACCCGGGTCTCCCGCATTCCAGGCAGACTCTATCCTGTCTGAGCCGCCAGGAAGCCCGATGCACAACAGACGGATGGCTTTAGTCAGCACTGTGTGTGCTGAGTCACTTCGTCGTGTCCGTCGCCTTGTGACCCCACGGACTGTGGCCCGCCGGCTCCCCTGTCCGTGGGGTTCTCCGGGCAGGAGTGCGGGCGTGGGTGGCCATGGGGTTCTCCGGGCAGGAGTGCGGGCGTGGGTGGCCGTGCCCTCCTCCAGCGTGTTGTGACGGAGGTGTCGGCAAAGCCCACCCCTGCTGGATTCGTGCTGCGGGATGGGGATGCACCCGGGTCAACACTGGCGCATCTCAGACTCACAGGGTTTCTCTCCACTGGATCCCAGCCAAAAGCCGCAAGTCAGGAATTCCCTGGCGCTCCAGTGGTTAAGACTCCGCGCTCTCGCTGCCCAGGGCCCGGGTTCAGTCCCTGGTTGGGGAACTAAGATCCCACAAGCTACACGGTGAGGCAAAATAGAAGCAAAAACAAAAGAAACGCATCAGTTAACACCTCCCTGAGGCTGTTACATTCCAGTGTAGTGATAAATGCATAGCACATCGCGCACGTGTTGATTCTATCTAATGTAAAATGCGTTACATCATGTTTATACATGTTACAATGTTGCATCTAGCATATGACACCATATGTGTGATCATAATGTAAAGTTGTATCATGTGGTAAAGTATATGGTGATTGCACATATGTGATTTCCACACGTAACAATATCGGGTATTGAATGTAAAGAATGGTCAGAACTGGAGAGATGGCATAATCGTGATGCGGTCATGTCCCCTCTCACACCTCACCGGAGTCACACACCATCAAACTTGCTGATCTTATCTCATCCTAAAGTCGAATCTGTGTGTGTGTGTGTGGCGGGGGGTTAGGAGTCGGGGGGTTGAGTTCAGTTCAGTCGCTCAGTCGTGTCCAACTCTTTGCGACCCCATGAATCGCAGCACGCCAGGCCTCCCTGTCCATCACCATCTCCCGGAGTTCACTCAGACTCATGTCCATCGAGTCTGTGATGCCATCCAGCCATCTCATCCTCGGTCGTCCCCTTCTCCTCCTGCCCCCAATCCCTCCCAGCATCAGAGTCTTTTACTCCTTTTCCTATTTGGAACCAGTCTGTTGTTCCATGTCCAGTTCTAACTGTTGCTTCCTGACCTGCATACAGATTTCTCAAGAGGCAGGTTAGGTGGTCTGGTATTCCCATCTCTTTCAGAATTTTCCACAGTTGATTGTGATCCACACAGTCAAAGGCTTTGGCATAGTCAATAAAGCAGAAGTAGATGTTTTTCTGGAACTCTCTTGCTTTTTCCATGATCCAGCGGATGTTGGCAATTTGATCTCTGGTTCCTCTGCCTTTTCTAAAGCCAGCTTGAACATCAGGGGGTTACGTGGAATAATTTCAAGGAAAGAAAATCCCGGACTTTACAGATACGAATTTTAAAAAGGAACCACAAAGCCATTATTGTGTCTGAAGAACGACAGTAATTCCTTAATATTTTCCAGCTCAGAGTGCAGTCACTCATTCCTGCTCATGAGAGGGGCCTTGCTCGCCCCACACCTCATTTAATCAAACCAGGGTCCATGCAAGACTCACAGGTTCCTTCTGGCTTATAAGTCGGGTCTTTGAATTTGTAACGTATCCCCCTTTTTATTTCTTTCCTTTTTGTTTCTGAAACAAACCAGGTCATTTGTCTGGCAGACCAGTACTGCTTTGAAATGAGTGAATGAGTGAGTTAGTGAACGGTTGCTCACGTCCTCCAAGGCACTTTTGCAAAACCAGTGGGAAAGAACTGAATTCAAACTGAGTCTTTGGAGGCTGTGTACACCCCCATGGGCCTTGAATTTGCTTATTGATTGTTTTCTCCGGAAATCCTTATTTCCTGAAACTTGTCTAAGCAGCGGCCGGCCGACCTCTGGCAGGAAAGGTGGAAACGGCAGCGCCTCCCGGAGCATCTGCAGGTCCCTGGGCGGGGTGGGGGTGCTCCCAGGGCCTGGGCGTTATTTATGGAGGCATCCGACTGACAGGGGGAGCTTCTGGCCAGGGACTGCCCGTGGCGTCACACCCTTAACCTGCTGACATCGGAACGCCCTGGGGGGAGCATTTCTCCAGGAAAGGAGGGCGGCTCAGGAGCCCCCACGCCGTCTTTTCAAAGCGATAATAAAGATATCAGGAGGGCGATCTGTCAGGCACAGACGGCGGGAGCGCGGCGGCCGGGCAGGTGGTGCGGGGAGAGGGGCCGGGCCTGGAACCAGATGTTCCGTTTCCTGAAAATAGACATGTCAGGTCTCCGGGGCGTCAGGTGCCCGCTCGTTAGCCCATCAGCCGGAGCGGAGCCGCGGCGCGCTGACATCTCACTCAGCCGTGGGCCTGGGTGGGGGCGGGAACCGGAGTCCGGCCTGGGGCCCAGGCCCGGGTTTCAGAGAGGCTGGGAAGGTAGGGCTCCGAGCCTACCGGGAGGAGGCTCTCCCTGGGGGAAGCTGAGGCTGAGACCCCAGCAGAAGACAGCCGCGGGGCCCGTGAGGCCCGGGTTCAGCTCCAGGGCCCAGGAGTGGCGACTCGGGGTGACCCGGCGCCCGTGTGGGACGGTTTCCAGCGCCCAGCTTTCCCAGGCTCTCCGGAGTGGTCCTGAGCTGCCCGGCCCCTCCCCATTTTTGCCATATTCTGGAGCACTTGTCCTTGGACTGACCTTTCTTTAAGCACACTCACTTTTTTTTTTTTAATACACTTAAACAAGTGGAAACTTGATTAGACTATCTTAAAAACCCACACAAACCACCCTGGACTCACGTACTAAAGGTGAAAAGTCATGGTAGAAATAAGCTGAGTGAGTCCTACGCGTCGGTGGTCTGTGAGCAAGCGGGTCGTTCAGGATGCCCGGCCTGAAGTCTTTCGTCTCTTGGCTTGTGGCCGTGGAGGGTGCGGCTCCCCAAGGAGCCCTCGAGGGACGCCTAAGAGCCGGGTCCTGCCCACTGTCACCGTCCGCTCGGGAAGCTCCAAGGTCAGCGAGGAGCCCGCCCAAGGCTGCAGCCAGCCGTGTCCAGGAAGGTCCCTCTGCTTCCCTGCGACCCGCCAGGCGGCTGGGACTGCTGTGTGACCGTGACTCTGGGAAGACGGCCCACTCTTGCAGGGCCTCGGTTTCCTCTTCCGTCCGGTAGGAACAGAAGCCCTCCCTTTTTCAGGTTGGGGGTGAGATGTCATTAAGAGGAAGCCACTCATTCAGCAGAATTGAACTCAGCATCATACGTCCAGCACTCAGTAGGCGTTCCATACACAGAACCCCTTCACCCCACGACACAATAGGAGATCCAGGCAGTCCATCCTAAAGGAGATCAGTCCTGAATATTCATTGGAAGGACTGATGCTGAAGCTGAAACTCCAATTCTTTGTCCACCTGATGTGAAGAGCTGACTCATTTGAAAAGGCCCTGATGCTGGGAAAGATTGAAGGCGGGAGGAGAAGGGGACGACAGAGGATGAGATGGTTGGATGGCATCACCGACTCAATGGACATGAGTTTGGGTAAATTGTGGGAGTTGGTGATGGACAGGAAGGCCTGGCATGCTGCAGTCCACGGGGTCTCAAAGAGTCGGACACGACCGAGCCACTGAACTGAGCCAGCCCTTGCCTTGGGGCATCCATCACTCACTCTGCACACGACAGGTATCACAAAACCACTTAACGGACAAGGAAGCGGAGACTCCTGCCCGGCACAGAGCAGCACTCGGACCTGGAGAGGCCCAGACCTGAGACCTGAGCCACTCGCGGCCTTGATGTGAGCATCCACGGTGCCTGCCCGCGACTGCAGAGGCAGGTTCTGAATTTCCAGCCCCTGGAGAAGGAGCAGGCCTGTCTCCAGCCTCTTGGGGGAGAAGATGTGTAATTATTTCGGGCAGATTGAATGCTTCTGACAGCAGGGAGGGGGGAGCGCCGAGCCCCGCTTTGCAGGCCGCTGGTGTTTCTCTCGCAGCGAGTGCTGCAGCCCGAGACGCTGTAATTAGGCCTGGTAATAACAGGCTCCGTATCTCCTGCACCCTGTCAGGGAGAAGAATCCATCTTATCGGTAATTGTAGGGTTGGTGGTTTCTGAATGTCTCTTTCCGCTAGGCCGGGCCTTTCCCGGGGGGGCGCTGGCAGGGCTTTCTGAGCGAGCACTTGCCTGGGCTGGGGTGCAGGAAGGTGGCGGGAGGGGGCGAGTCCAGAGGAGCCAGCCGGAGAGCTGAGGCGAGGAGCCCCAGGCCGCCGCCTGCGTCCTGGCCCCGGCCTCCCCGTGCCCACCCTCCCCCAACCCAGCCTCAACCAGCAGCAAGCAGGCCGCTGCCGCTGAGAGTCACAGCCCTGCTGTGCTCTCCTTGTCCCTGGCTCCCGTCCTCCCTGGAGGCAGCTGCAGAGCCCCTGGGTGGTCTGCAGGCTGGCCTCATCCGGCCCAGCCCTCCCCGCCCCCGGCTCTCTCTGCCCAGGCCGGCTGGCCTGCCACCTGGGCTCGTGCCTCAGGGCCTTTGCACCTGCCATTCCCTCTGCCCACAGTGCTTGCCTCCAGAGACCCCCTCCCTGGCTTCCTGCAGGTCCTGGCTTGGGTGCTCCTGTCTCAGGAACATCTGCTCCCGGGCCTCCAGCAGCTCCTGCCTCGTATTCTTTCACTGTCTCCATCTCTCCTTGGTCTCCGTTTCCCCCACAAGCCTCTCAGCTCTGGGCGGCCAGGGGTTTTGTCTGGCTGGCTCACTGCTGTGGTCCGAGCGGCTGACACAATGCCCGTGAGACAGCAGCTGCCCAGTAAGTGGCTCACAGCTGACTGGGCGTGTGTGTCCTCTGCCTCACAGGAAGCTTCTTTCCGCAGTGGATCTCACCCAGCCGCTGGGGTCTGTGCATCCCATTTTGGAGCAGAATATGCCACGAATGTGTGATGCCACGTACAAGGGAATGAGTGAATGCCCATGAACCACAGCCTTCCAGAGTCGAGGCTCTGGGGTCAGATTGATGGCCTTCTCCACTTACTAGCTGTGTGTCCTTGGGCAAGTTGCCTAACCTCTCTGAGCCGTACTTTTCTTATCTATAAAATGGAGACGGAAGTAGTCTCGGCTTTGCAGGGCTGTGGTGAGGACTGAATGAGACCCGTCTGTATGAAGTGCTTAGAATAGGGCCTGGCTCACTGTTACTCTTGGGAAAATAATTCTTCCTGAAAATAAGATTGAAAAGGCGGCCAGGGCGAGGAAGTCACAGACTGGGGCCCCGGAGAGAAAGCTTGTCATCACGTCGCCTCTGCTCTCGGTCTACACTGGCATGAGCCGGAGTTGAAAGCCCTCTTTGCAGCCAGCGTGGGAGGGGAGAGCGTGCAGACCAGACCCGATTTGTAACTCGTGTGTGGCTGGGTCCGGCTGCCGTTGGTACAGTGGGTGGATAGCAGGGTGCCACGGCTGAGGCTCTCAGTGGGGAGAATGTGCTGGGCTGGAGGGAGATGTACTGGGCTCGGGGAGCGGTCTTTGGCCAAGGATGTTGCTGTTAGGGTCATAACTCATTTACCCTCTGCCCAAACCGGCAGCCTCGGTTCCTGGCTTCAGCCCACGTGTGGACAGACGTGTCCCTTACGTCTCCTGCATTGGCAAGCTGGTTCTTTACCGCTAGTGCCACCAAAATAATTAGGTATAACTGCTATGATAAATTAACGGCTGTTATTAATGCAGCAGATCTGACCCCTCCTCTGTCTTCAGTCCCCTCTAAGAGTGTAACACTCTGTGTGTGAGTGCCGTTCCCCGCTAACCATTTCATCTTCTTTTTCAGTAAGGATATGGCTACATCCCTAACAGCTGAAGCTGAAAAACTAATATAGCAGATTCTTTTTGTTGTTGTTTTTTAATTACTTTATCTTAATCGGAGGCTAATTTCTTTACAGTATTGTGGGGGGCTTGCCATACATCGACATGAATCAGCCACGGGCACCTGTGTCCCCCACTCCCGAAGCCCCCTCCCATCACCCTCCCCATCCCATCCCCCTGGGTTGTCCCAGAGCACCAGCTTTGAGCGCCCTGCTTTATGCACCTAATTTGCGCTGGGCATCTATTTCACATATGGTAATATACATCTTTCAAATCTTCCCACCCTTGCCTTCTCCCACAGAGTCCAAAAAGTACATCTGTGTCTCTTTTACAGCAGATTCTTCAAACACAGGCACTTTTTCAACGCAAACAGCATTTAAAAATATTCACATTAAAATCTTTTCGTTTAGTTAGTTTAAAAGACGGCCATGCTAGGGCTTCCCTGGGGTCCCGGGATGAAAGCGCCACGATTCCTATGCCGGGTGAGGGCTCCATCCTTGGTTGGGGAGCTGAGATCTGATGTGCTGTGCGTCGTGGCCAGCAACGCTCTGTGATTCACACAGTATTGTTAAAAAGCAGTTTAAAAGCCCTCTGCTGAGTATTTAATGAAAACAAATTGACTGAAGGAAGGGTAGCAATGACGCCTTTTGCAGTAACAATAATATTTGGAGGCTAGGTGGAGAAAATATCAAACAAGAGTGTGGACATTTAAAACTGCTTTTTATCCAGCCTTTCTCTTTTTACTACATCTTGTGTGTATTAGAAGATGTATTTGAGATACTCAGCTTCAGTCATACTTCAAATGCCCAAAGGACTTAGGCATCTTTTGACATCTGCAGAGCAATCAGTTGACATGTACAGTAGGAACTCTTAGATGTTTAGGTTTTTGATTGGCTAGAGTCTCTCAGCTGAGGAATCTGGTCTTGTAAAGCTTTTTATAGTCCTCCCTGGCGTGTTATAAATAATGTTTAGTTAGATAAAAGGGCATCTTACTGTGGGTACCGTGATGGCAATTGTTCATGTTAAAAACTTAAAAACTGGCACGTATAAGTCAGTATCATTAGAACATGCTAAGCAGACTCAAGGGTGGTTGTGAAGTTTCTTCATCTGAATTTTTAAATGTTTCATGCAAAGCAGTCATTACCTTTGTAATTATCCTGAGAGTTCATTTGAAAATTTTCTTGTGCTTTCCAAAGCTAATACAATTGGAATACAATTGTAAATCGAATACTTAGCCCTTGAAATCTTGTTCAGATGACTGTATTTACAAAATCAAGCACTCAGTGAAAAAAATGCCTTGATAGCCTAGCCTAAGACCAGGGATTTGGCCTCTGAGCTTCTCCCCTGGTGAATGCCTGGAATTAGATGATGCAAGACATTTCTGTGGGCATTTTATCTTGAAGGGTGTTTGCTGGTTTCTATAGAGAAAGAGCTACATTTAATACCAGATGAGATTCAGTGTGATCTCAGCTACCCCAGCTGATCAGCAGAGGGCCTAATTTCAAAGAACAACACGGGAAGGATGTCCAGGGAGAATCGCAGACATTTCATGATTGTTTCTGCTACTGCATCTTTCGTCGTTCATGGACTGGTGGCCATTTATGAAAGATGCTGGGAGTCAGAACAGATCTCCACCACTGCCTGGAAGAATTATCAGGGAGTGTGATTAACCAGGATTAAATTGAGCCTTTAGCAATGGAGGAACCAACAGATACCACCTCAGTATGACCTTTTATTAAACCCGAACATCTTTGGGCCCTTTTAAAGTGTCTTGAACATTTAAAAATAGAAATAAATTCTGGCCTTAAAGACTTATTAAAAAAAAAAAAAACCCACCAAATTCCTGTGACATCATCAAGCTTATCAAAATTTTGACCAAGGGAATTGGGGATGTGGGAAACACAGGTTTTAAAAGCTGATTTCCACATCTTTGCAATCCCATGGACTGTAGCCCGCCAGGCTCCTCTGTCCATGGAATTCTCCAGGCAAGAATACTGGCGTGGGTTGCCATTCCCTTCTCCATGGGATCTTCCCGACCCAGGGATTGAACTTGGGTCTCCTTCATTGCAGTCCAGTTCTTTACCGTCTGAGCCAGCGGGGAGCCAGTTTCTTAGAAGGGCAACGCTGGTGCTCTTTCGGCGGCCACAGTTTTACCAAGCCTTGTCCATCCCTTTAGCAAAACGTCTGTCGGCTGTCAACATCCGTGGATCATTCTGTCTTTTCAGTTTTTTAAAAGGGTTCTAAATCCTTTAGTCCTTCAGCACACTGGAGGATATACGCGTCCTAATTCTTTGCAACTTGAGGAAGTATAGGGAGGTTACTCTCTTCCCGAATGATCTTCAGAGGAGCTGGAAGCCTGGACTGAGCAGGAAGAACTTGACCGGGGGCGCATCCACCATCATCACCTTCACAGCGTGGTCCTGACACTTCACACCCCCGGAGACGCTCGGCGCCGGAGGCCACAGACCCCACTTCCAGAAGCAGCTCTTTACAGCTCCAGTCTGGTTTCCCTGTTCTGCTGGGCGCGGCACTGAGAGCATGATTTATCACCCTGTGGGTCACTGGAATGGGAGGCGCACAGACGCCCGTGGAATGTCACCCATGGAGTTTTCATGCAGGCTCATCACTGATGTGGTATTGCCAGCACCAAATTTCGGTGAAAGCCCAGGCGTCCTCGTCTTGATCGCTGCGGTTCTTAACACTTCTGGGTATCTGATAAGGCAGGTCCTCAACCCTCTTCTTCAGGCGAGTCCTGGCCCTTCTTGGGTTCCACGTAATGGGGTGCATGCTGCTTTTTCCCTATTTAACTCGATAAATGGCTCACATACAATAAAATCCATCATCCTACAGCGATCGATTCAGGGACTTTTTTGTTTGTTTTTAGTCTGTTCACGGGGTTATTCTCTCATCACCTCTATCTACTTCCAGAATGTACTCAACCTCCAGGTGAGCCCCGAGCCCTTTAGCGGTCCCTTCTCATTGCCCCTCCCCCCAGGAAGCCACAAATATCTCCTTCATTGCAGTCCAGTTCTTTACCGTCTGAGCCAGCGGGGAGCCAGTTTCTTAGAAGGGCAACGCTGGTGCTCTTTCGGCGGCCACAGTTTTACCAAGCCTTGTCCATCCCTTTAGCAAAACGTCTGTCGGCTGTCAACATCCGTGGATCATTCTGTCTTTTCAGTTTTTTAAAAGGGTTCTAAATCCTTTAGTCCTTCAGCACACTGGAGGATATACGCGTCCTAATTCTTTGCAACTTGAGGAAGTATAGGGAGGTTACTCTCTTCCCGAATGATCTTCAGAGGAGCTGGAAGCCTGGACTGAGCAGGAAGAACTTGACCGGGGGCGCATCCACCATCATCACCTTCACAGCGTGGTCCTGACACTTCACACCCCCGGAGACGCTCGGCGCCGGAGGCCACAGACCCCACTTCCAGAAGCAGCTCTTTACAGCTCCAGTCTGGTTTCCCTGTTCTGCTGGGCGCGGCACTGAGAGCATGATTTATCACCCTGTGGGTCACTGGAATGGGAGGCGCACAGACGCCCGTGGAATGTCACCCATGGAGTTTTCATGCAGGCTCATCACTGATGTGGTATTGCCAGCACCAAATTTCGGTGAAAGCCCAGGCGTCCTCGTCTTGATCGCTGCGGTTCTTAACACTTCTGGGTATCTGATAAGGCAGGTCCTCAACCCTCTTCTTCAGGCGAGTCCTGGCCCTTCTTGGGTTCCACGTAATGGGGTGCGTGCTGCTTTTTCCCTATTTAACTCGATAAATGGCTCACATACAATAAAATCCATCATCCTACAGCGATCGATTCAGGGACTTTTTTGTTTGTTTTTAGTCTGTTCACGGGGTTATTCTCTCATCACCTCTATCTACTTCCAGAATGTACTCAACCTCCAGGTGAGCCCCGAGCCCTTTAGCGGTCCCTTCTCATTGCCCCTCCCCCCAGGAAGCCACAAATCCACTTTCTCAGCCTATGGCTTTGCCTGTCCTGGATCTTTGATCCAAAAGGAATCACACGGTATGTGGCCTTAGAGTCTGACCTCTTTCACGGAGCCTGAAGTTCATTCCTGTTGTACCAGGCGCCGGGACTTCGCTCCCTTGTTATGGCTGAATACTATTCTGCTGTCTGGGCAGACAGCATCGTGCTTATCCATCCATCAGTATGGGTGTTTGGGTTGTCTCCGCCATCTGCCTACCGTGAATACTGCTGCTGTGTATATCCACGTGCAAGCGTTTGCGTGACTCATATGTTTGCCATATATACCCAGGAGTAGAGTTGCTGGGACATATGATGACTTAGGTTTAATTCTGTGAGGCCCCTCCAAACTGCCCAGCGCAGCAGCGACATCATTGTACCTTCCCACTGGCAGCGTCTCAGGCCCTCAGTGTCTCCACATCCTCGCCGGCACTCCTTATTGTCTTTTTTTTTTATAAGAACTGGCGCAGTGGGTGTGAAGTGGAATCTTCCTGCGGCGTTGGTTTACTTTGCCTCGTGACTAAGGACGCTGAGCACCCTTTCACGTGCGGCTGGCCCTCTGTACCTCTTCTCTGGAGTGGGTTCACTGCACATGTGTCTGGATGTTGAACAGACCTCTCCGCAGCAGCGCTTACCCCTTCTCTGCTGAGCGCCCGTCTTCCCCTGGGAGTTCATGCCTCCCTAGCGGCCTCCCCTGCCCTGGCCCCGTCCACCCTGGCCCCGTCCACCCCGGCCCCAGCCACGGCAAGCGTCAGTCTGGACGTCACTGCCCCAGCCACAGAGATTGGATCCCGGGTTATCACATGACTGAGTCCTGGCTCAGAAATAAGCAGACTCATCTTGGCCTTCTCTTGCCCTCAAGGACCTAAGGCTGGAGGAGGGGTGTTGACGCCTCTGCACCTTCTCTTCACCCCAACAGGTGACTTGCCGGGGCGGATAGCCTGTGCACAGGTGACCCCATGGAGGAGGTGAGAGAAGCTGGTACTTGATCCCTGTAGTAAGCTTCACCTGAAAGCCAATCTGCTCTTTGCCTTTTCAGTTGGTGAGGAAAAAAGTCCTATTTGTGCTTAAGACAGCTTGGGGTCGGCACCTGAAAGGATCCTAAACCATCGTTACGCTAAGCCTGTGTGACACGCAAATTGACATATATTTCTACTTCTGCATTGAAAAAGAATTGGCTCTGCAGATATGAAATCCAGTGCAGCCAGTGCTGAAATCACAAGAAAACTTGGCCTCTGACGGGCTTGTGAATGCCCTTCTCCGCACCTGGCTTCTGAAAACCTCTGGGCCGCCTGCCGCTTCGACACCCTCCACACAGCCCGGGCCGCAACCAAGCTGTCTCGTTCTGACACTGCCACCCTGTGGCCAAGCCGTGTCAGAGCCGGTGTCTTCCTTCTCCCTTTTGCTGGGAGGAGTTCCGCCACCTCTCCCCCTTGTATCTGCTTTTATTAATGATCAACTTGGCTCAATTCAGGCAGCGCCTTCCTGTGCTTCTCCTTGTCCCGTCACTTCTGGAAGTCAGGCTCCGGAAAGCCGTGACCTCCCCCGTGTCTCTATGCAGTTATCCAGTACTTCTCAGCGCAGAGACGGCCTGCTCTCCTCCTTAAGGATCAGGGGCCTTGGAGTGCTAGTGCTACTGGCAGTGCTGTGGTTTGCTTTAGGAGCTCACCCCCCACCCCCCACAAGCCCCAAGCCCCTCCCACACCTGCTCCCGAGACAGGAACTGCCTGCGTCCTCCCGCCCTCGCTCTCAGAAGGCGGGACCCAGAGGAGACCCTAGCAGGGTCTGTCGAGGGAGCACCCTGCAAGGCTCTGCCTGAGGCCTGTACTGAGCCTTCCTCTGGGCCGAGGCCCCGTGGCTTGGAGCCGAGACCCACGGCCTTCCCCCACCCCACTCACGAATATGCTACAGTGCTTCCTCTTCTCCTCTGAAATCAGATTCATAGATAGCATTACCTACTTGCAACCCATAATCTAAGCAAATCAATGCAATGCCCAAGTTGCAATATGAAAGGAGAATTACTTGTCAGAGAATGACACGTGTGTCGTGACCTGAATGCTCAGGCAGGACTGTATATACCAGGGGAGAGGGTCAAGTTCTCAAGTGATTGTGCCTATTTATTATGATTATTATTTTGGACGCGTTGGGGCTTTGTCGCTGCACGCGGGCGTTCTCTGGCTGTGCCCAGCCTGGGCTCCTCTTGGTTGCGGTGTGCACGCTTCTCATTGCGGTGGCGTCTCTTGTTGCGGCACACAGGCTGTAGGGGGCAGGATCAGTACCTGTGGCGCACGAGCTTGGATGCCTCGCGGCATGTGGGATCTTAGTTCCCAGGCCAGGGATCGAACATGTGCCGCCTGCACTGGCAAGCAGATTCTTCGTCACCGGGCTGCTAGGGAAGTCCCCTTGTTTAAAGAAATTTTTTTTAATGTATGGCATGTGGGATCTTAGCTCCCAGACCGGGGATTGAACCTGTGTCCCCTGCAGTGGGCGCACAGCCTCTTAACCACTGGGATGCCACGGAAGTCCTCGATGTTACAATGAATGCGTTTAGGTCTGAGAGAAATAGGACTCTTTGTAACTGAAAAATGTCAGGGCTAAAACCTATCTTTATGCACATGGGTAGAATGTACTGTGTATACAGCAGCTGCAGGTGCAGACTCAGCCAGGTGTGGTTTACGGTAACTGGGGCTGCAGGTGGTGTTATGAAACGGTGAACAGCTCTTGGCAAAGTCCAGGCAGACAGAAAGCATTGCCTTCCTTGATTTTCGCGGTGTTTCCACCCCTGGCAAGCTCATGTGCACTTAAAAAACTACAAAATAACCTTGCAAAATGTAATAAACCTGCCGTGTGTTTAAATGCAAAATAGACTGAGATTCTAGACTCTGGAGATCACAAACGGGGTGCCGACAGGCCTGCCTGGCGGGACGGTCCTGCGTGTTGAGATGTCCAGCTTCTGGGATCCTGTCTGCTGAGTGGGAGTAGCCCCCCCGCCCCGCCAGCTACCGGAATGAACATAAACACCCCGTAAAAGTCCACACGCCCCTGCGGGATAAAACTCCCTTTGAGAAATCAGAAAGGAATCTGGCAGCTGCAGGGCTGGCCTTGGCTCTGCAGCCTTGGATAAAGGGTTCCCTGAACCTCAGTTTCGTCCTCTATTAAATGGGGCTTTTTGCTGTGAGGTAAGCTAGTGCGTTCACGCGTGGCAGGCCGCTCTCCCTTCCTCCCCTGCTGTCCTCGGCCAGACCTCGAAGCCCTCACTCTTCCTCCCACTCGAAGAAGTTGGGCTGCCAGCCTGCCTAGCCCTGTGTACTTCCAAAAGCTTCCGTGGGCTGGCCTCACGTTGCATCTGTGATCCCTCACCTTCCTAAAGCCTCTGCCCTCCAGAAGCCTGACCCTCTCTAGGCCTCCGATTCCTCCACGCACTTGTTGCTAGGACACCGGCTTGCTGTGGGCATGGAAACACCCTGGGAGGGTGTGAAAGGAGCACAGACCGGGTCGCAGATCTAAGGTGCAGCAGGGAGGGCTTCCTGGAAGAAGGGGTATCTGAGCAGAGCTCAGCAGGTGGGGAGACTTTGGACATGGAGCTCTGAGGACAGGAGCTTTGTGAGTAGAGTGGGCTGGGGTCAGCGTCCAGGGGCTGGGATGTGGGAGGTGGTCAGATAGCCCCTCTGTTGGTCAGGGCAGAGTTCAGGTCCTCTATGCTCTGCCTTGCACACAGCATCTCTGCTCCCGGGTCTCCCGGCCTCCAGCACGCTCCGCTGATCCTTCTGCCAAGAGAAATCTTCCCCCGATTTACCGTTGACCTTGTCTCACACCCTCCGTGGCTTGCGGCTCCCACAGGACATTCAGGTCTTGACGAGCTGGAATGACCTCTGTGCTTGCTCACCGTCTGGTTCATTCGTTTCTTCGCTCAGCATGTACTGAGCGTGTGCTGTGTACCAGATCCTGCTCTCAGAGTGCTCAGTCGTGTCCGAGTCTTTGTGGTCCTGCCAGGCTGCTATGTCCGTGGGGTTTCCCAGGCAAGGATGCTGGCGTGGGTTGCCATGTCCTACTCCATGGACCCCTCCCAACCCAGGGATCGAACCCGTGTCTCTTGCGTCTCCTGCGTTGCAGGCACATTCTTTACCATCTGAGCCACCAGGGAAGCCCAGTCCCGCTCTGGAGGCCAGGCAATTAGTAAAACCAAACAGAGAGGTTCCTGGCCTCGTGGGGTTGACAATTGATGAGGAAACAGACAATAAAGAAAAGACAAAAGTGTTAAGACGACAGAATTAGCAGCAGGTCGGGCTTCCCAAGTGGCTCAGTGGTAAAGAATCCGCCTGCCAATGCAGGAGAGGAAGGAGACGCAGGATCTTCCCCTGGGTCAGGAAGATCCCCTGGAGTAGGAAACGGCAACCCGCTCCAGGATTCTTGCCTGGAAAATCCCATGGACGAAAGAGCCTGGCGTGCTGCAGTCCCTGGGGTCGCTAAGAGACACGCCTGAACGGCTTCGCTTTCACTTGTCACTTTCGTGCATTGGAGAAGGAAATGGCAACCCACTCCAGTGTTCTTGCCTGGAGAATCCCAGGGACGGGGGAGCCTGGTGGGCTGCCGTCTATGGGGCCGCACAGAGTCGGACACGACTGAAGCGACTCAGCAGCAGCAGCTGAGGATGAATTCTGATTGGACTTGGTTGGTCTTCACTGTCCCACTTCCCTTGGCCAGGGATTCGTTTGGGGGTGGGCACAAGTTCATTCTGCCTGATAGTATTTACAGAAAATTCTGTCAGGGACTTCTGGGAACAATTTTCCTAGAGAGAGATGTGCACAGAGCAAGCCTGTTAGCCGTAGCCTCCCTTCATTTTTGAGTGAGCTGCTATCATGAGGAGATGTGAGCTGAGGGCTGTGGCAGCCGTCTTGTGCCCATGAGGGGAGATGGAATGGCAAGCAAAGAACCGCAGAGCGGCAACAGGGAAAACCTTGTTACTTCAGTGACATCACTGAGCCCCTGGACAAGAGCAGGATCCTTACGCTGGGATTTCCTGTGTGGTCAAAACTGATGTCTCGGGCAACACTTTTTTAATCTCTGTGTTACTGGTTGTAGCTTGTTGACGTATGACTTCCCTCAGGCCTCAGGCAGGTGGAACAGGCTGAGGGGCTGGAGCCCCAGGCTGGCAGCGTCTGACCTCAACAGCGCCTTCTGTTTCCCCAGCAGCTGACCCACACTAACACACCTCTGCACACCCCGGAGGGATGGGGCAAAGGCCGGGAAGCCTTTCCTGAGGTCTGATGAGTCCAGTCCTACTGTTGACAACCAAGTCCATCCTCAGGAATCACCCTCTGCTCCAATCGTTTGGGATTATTCACGGTTCCCCAGACACCCCAGGCCCTGTCTAGCTCCATGCTTTTGTACTTGCTGTCCTCTCTGCCTGAATGCCCTTTCTGGCAAACTCCTACTCACCCTTCAAAACCCAGTTTGAGATGAAATGTTGCCTGTGGTGTGAAGCTTCCCCAAGCCGCGGCTCCAGCGTCCCTTCTGTGCTTCCTCCGCCCGTCAGTCCCTTCCCTTGGTGGGTGGTCTCTCCTGCTGTGGACTGGGCCTTCCATAAGTCCACGGACTCCGTTTCCTTTATACCCATGGTCCCTGTTCCTAATTCAAGGACTGGAGGCCTCCGCCGAGAAGCTAATGGTATTTGTTGGTGAGAGAGTGAGCGAGAGAGTGTTCTCAGCTGGCAGAGCGAGGGCAGAGGGTAGCGGCACCGTGGCTGTTCCGAGGTGACTCTGCACGAAGGCGGCCAGGGCGGCCGCGGCTCTCGGGGCAGGTAGAGGCCTGCCCACTCCCAGCCCGCCCGCCTGCCTCCGTCTAATCTCCGCTCTTCTCTGCTTCTCGCTGGGCAGCCTCCCAGGGCCGGGCCCTCCCTCGTCCTCCCTTAGGCCTCTGCCAGCTGTTAGCCTCTCTGCCGTCCTAGGATTCTGGGAACACCCACCCCACACCCCGTCCTTCACGTGTGCTCGGACATCAGAGCAGGGAACTGGTGACGGTGCTCCCCACTTTGGGGAAAATTAATTAGGCTGGGTTCCGCGAACCACTTCGAAGGGGGTAAAAAAAAAAAAAAATGCAGATGGTAGTCACTTATCGGAACAGTTATTACCCGGAGGCTTGCCTCTCCCCTCGGCTGGGGCAGGCTGTGTCCCCATTCCACTACATACCTGTTTTTCTAGAAAATCCAACTTCTGAAAGCCAGGCGCTTGGGTGCACAAAGCGAGGGAGGTGAGTTCGGGTTCCCTCGGGGCGGGGCCCCGGCCCCTGAGAACCGGTTCCCGGTTGCCCCAGGGATGCTGGGCTTCAGAGAGGAGGTGGGACTCACAGCCCAGTGACCCGGCGGGGCCTCTGCGTCTCAGCACAGCGTGGGAGGCGCTACTGGGTCCCTCGGAGCTGGGGCACGACAGGTCCCAAGAGCGCAGAGCGCCCGCCTCTGCTGACTGTCAGGACACGGCACACGGGGTCCCCACCGCCCCCAGGGAGAGGCTGGGTAGGGATCTGGGCTTGCTTCCCCAGGGACCACCCACCCGCTGGCCCGCTATGGGGCAGACTCCAACTCAGAGCGGCAGAGCCAGCTGGCGGCTGCCAGGATGCCAGCTGCGGTTGGAAAGGCCCTGCAGGGCCGCAGGCAGGCAGCGCGGGGGACCCTTGGGCGGCCAGAGTTGACTCCCTGAGATGCCTGGCACGTTCCCCTGTCCTGAGCTGGGAGCAGAGGCTCAGAGGGGTCCAGCCCCTGGTTAACGGACCCCCAGCTGGGCGAGGCGGCGGGGGGGTGGCCACCGGGCAGGCAGGTGAGGCTTGGCAGAGGGAAGCTCTCTGAGCTTTTATGGGGCTTCAGAAGTTTGGCATGGTGCAGCTCGAGGTGGGCAATGCTTCCTTCTCGGGGCGGGGGAGGACCCCTCCCTATCTTGGGTCCTGGCATACCTGCCGGGCAACAGGTGGGCCTCAGAAGCAGCTCATTGATGGCTCCAGGTGGGTGATGGGGGGACCCCCCACTGAGGCCTGCAAGGAGGGACATCCAGCTCCAGAAGAAAGGCCAGAGGTGCCCCCCATCTCCCCAGCTCCCCACCTGGAGCCCGGGACCCCAGAGCCTTCTGGGAAACCGAGTGCTTCCCTTTCACTCTCTGTCCCGCCTGCTGCGTCCTCCCAGCCTCGGAAAGGGCATCCCAGCTGGGTGTGCGGGCACTGTAGGGGGCCCCGATAGGAGGGTGCTGTTGGTGGATGTGCTCCCTCGCCTCTCTGAGCCTCAGTGTGCCTGTCTATAAAATGGGGGCAAGAACGAATGCCCCCTACCCGAGTATCCCGAGAGGGTCTCAGAGGAGAATAAACGAGGTGAGGCACGGCTGAATCGGGGGCTCCCCGGCGCTGGCCCAGCTCGTGCAGACGCTGAGGATGGAGAGAGGGAGCCTGGGGACGCCGCATCCTGAGGGTGGGCGGCAGGACAGGCCTTGCTGGCATCTGCCTGCCTGCCGACAGACCCTGAGCCCGTGTTTGCCCCCCCGAGGAGCCCTCAAAAGTGAGCGTTGAGGGGGACTGAAGTCTGGGAGGACGCCAGCAACGGGGGTGACGGCAGGGACCAGGTGTCTCGAGGGCTCGCTCTGTGCCGGCCCCCCCGTCTCGAATGCTTTACGTGTCCTGACTCATCGAAGGCCTGCCCACCCCGTCCAGGGAGGCTGGTGTTTTATGGCCGTCCTCAACCCCGGGGTGAGAACCTGAAGCCCAGGGAGGTGGGGTCACGGCCTGCGGACGTCGCACGCAGCCACAGAGCACAGCCCGAGGGTCTGAGCCGGCCAAGCTCCGCAGCCACCGCTTCTAAGCCCAGGGTCACGCTGCCGTCCAGAGCACGCGCGCTCAGGATCTTCACGCCACACAGAAGCGTGGGATCAACACTGCAAAGCGGGAGAAAGGAACCTGGGAGATGCCCGCTGTCCTTCCCAGACTCAGCCTTCTGCTCACACGCCGTCCATGGCTGCCCAGGGCCTGCGGGACTGGCGCAAGGCCCTGGGTTCCCTGACCCTACGTGCGCCTCACGCTCCACCCCACTCACCTGCCCGCCACGCCTTGTCCAGCCTGACCCTCCCAACCCCCTTGCTCCCTCGCACTGTGCCCAGCCCCTCTCCCCCTTTCCCCAAGCCCAGCTCAAGGCCACCTCGATTCCCGAGTCCCCAGTACCCCCACCCCCGCTCAGCTGGGGAGTTCCTGGTCCTGCCAGCGAGACACAGCCCTGCGGGAGGCTGACACGTGCTGGGTTTAATAGCGTGACCGTCCAGTAGATGCTGAAGGGTCGTAGAAAGTCTGGAGAGTGGGAAAGCCGAGGCAGCGAAAGGTCTTAGCTGGCTCCCTCCCCGGGAGGTGGGTGCTGTTATACACAGGCTCTGCGTGGTTTCAGAGCATTTCCTTCAACTTCCACAGAAAGCGGGAAGCCCCACCTTTTCATTTATTTCAGATCTACCCCAAGGGATCAGTAAGTCCCCTGACAAGCCTAAGCCAGTCATGGGGTTCATGATAGGTCCTGTTCTCCAAAGTCGTGGACCCCCAAGAAGCTGCCGTCTTGGGTTGCAGAGGTGGGCGAGAAAGAGGGTCTTCACTGGATTCTGGTCAGAAGGGTCAGGGGCTGTGGTCACCCCATAAAATGAGGTGTGTGTGTGTGTGTGTGTGTGTGTGTGGATAGCGCTCAGTCATGTCTGACTCTTTGCAACCCCTTGGATTGTAGCCCGTCAGGTTCTTCTGTCCATGGGATTCTCCAGGCAGGAACACTGGAGTGGGTTGCCATTTCCTTCTCCAGGGGATCTTCTCGACCCAGGGATCCAACCTGGGTCTCTTGCATCTCCTGCCTCGGCAGGCGATTCTGTACTGGCGCATCAGTTGGGCAAAGAGTGAGGTGTGCGGGTCACTAAGTATCCCCGGGAGCCCAGAGGCCCGACTCCTCGGAGGCGAGCGCCTCTGCCCGCACCCCATGGGCTGCAGGTTGCTCAGAGTGGGCACTCCTGCTGGCGAATGAAAGATGAAAGAGGGGAAGTGTGGTGTGCAGACGCGGGAGGATGGAGCAGACCAGGGAGGGCGGGGCCTCGCCCACCATCCAGGCTGGAGCCTTGGAGGCTGGGCTGTGCCCCTGGGTCGGAGCCGGGAGAGCCCAGGGCCCAGAGACTGGAGGGGCTCCCTGGCGGCCCCCCAGCCAGCACCTTGGAGGAAGCAGAGGCTACCAAGTCAGAAGGACTACGGGCAGCCTGGCTTCGGAGCTGTTCCTCACCTACAGCAATTCCAAGAATGCGCCGCCAGAGAAGGGAGGGGGCCGGGGGAGGCGCACGGGGTGGGGGACCCAGAGACCCAGAGGACCCAGAGCCTCAGCGTCTGGCGAAGAATCCGGCCCACAGAGCAGTGCGGGACGCTGGCTTGTGGGGGATGCCCTCTGCCTGCCAGGCGCTGCCGTGACCCCACAGTCACAGCGCTGGGGCCCGGCAGGGCCAGGGCTCACACCCGCGCTCACGCGCTGATGGGGGGTGCTCTGCGGGGACCCCAGCAGGCAGGCCTGCTGTCTCTTCAGCTCCCTGCGGGGCTCAGAGGGGCCGGCAAGGCCCTCAGAGGGGCCGCTCTCTCTGCCTCAGGGCCTTTGCACTTGCTGACCCCGCTGCTGGGGATTGATGTTCGGTCGCTCAGTCGTGTCTGACTCTTTGCAGCCCCATGGACTGCAGCACGCCAGGCCTCCCTGGCCATCACCAGCTCCCGGAGCTGCTCACACTCGCGTCCATCGAGTCGGCGATGCCATCCGACCACCTCGTCTTCTGTCTTCCGCTTCTGCCTGGGAGGCTCTGTTGGATTACCCGCTTGGCTCACTCCGTCTTCCTCCGGAAGAGCCAGTGACTTGGGCAGGAGGTCTGCACACCTTCTGGGCTGGAGGCAGGGGCCAGGGGGACACACGGGTGGACGTGGCCTTGTCCCCACCCTTGAGAGGAGTCTCGAGAATTCCAGTGAAGTGAGGCAGGGGCCAAGGGTGGGCAGAGAGGAGCCGTGGGGTTCCAGAGCTGAGCGCAGCCTCGGCCTGGCTCAAGCAGAGGGCTCCTGGGGGAAGTGACGTTTCCTCCTGGCCGGGAGGCTGACCGGGGCCTGAGGGCAGCTGAGCAGAGGCGTGGAGGGAGCCTGGCTGTCAGGGGCCCGGGGGCCCTCGAGGGCACCCAGTCTGTTCCAGGGCTCTGTGGCCGTGGAGGCTGCGCGGCTGGTGCACGGGGCCTGCTCAGAGCCCGACCAGAGGGCGTGGCATCCCTGCCGAGAGGGTGCCTGGAAGTCAGCCCGCCAGAGATTCGTCTTTGGTACCGGACGGAAGCTTTGTCCCGTTGCAGCTGACTCACACCCCTCCAGGGTGGCCCGAAGCTGGGAAAACCATCTCGTCTCCTCTCCTCGGGTACTTTAGGGGGATCTTAGCAGGAGGGGAGGACGCAGAGCTGAGTTACAACTTCCGAGCGTCTTGGTTTTTGCAGAACCGTTCCAAGCCTGGTGCGCTCAGCTGTCTTAGAGCATCCTTTATCTCTACCAACCTGAGACTCGTCTTGGGTCTTTTGCCATTGGTTTTATGTTTTGAGAGCATGCCCGTCAATTTCTTTGTTGGCTGAGCTCCAGCGTAAATCTTCGGAAGAAGGTGCAGCGTTTCGGGCCAGGATGTCCCAGACGGTGCTTCTCAGGGCGCTTCATCAGGCGTGTCCCGGGGGCCGGGTCACCACCCACCTCTGCTCCCATTTGCTGTTGTTCAGTTGCTCAGTTGTGTCTGACTCTGCGACCCCGTGGACTGCAGCCTGCCCATCTCCCCTCCATGGGGTCTCCCAGGCAGGAACGCTGAGGGGGTTGCCCTTTCCTCCTCCAGGGGCATCTCCCCGACCCGGGCATCGACCTGGGTCCCTGCGTTGGCTTCTTTAGCTCTGAGCCACCGGGAAGCTCCCGCTGGGCTGCTGTGGGTCCCTGTTAGCCGCGGGGCGTGGATGCACCCGAAGACGGCCCTGTGGGTCTGCTGCCTGCACCTGGAAGCCTCTGTTTTAGGGATTCCAGGCTGCTTTCCCATGCAGTCCAGTGACAGGGACCAGTCAGACCGTGAAGGGTCCAGGGCGGGAGGGTGTGTCAGACAGCAGCCCCGTAGACCCCAGCTGTGCCGGGTTTGAGCGCAGCTGCCTCAGGGACTGGGGAGGCACGCTGGGGTCTCCGAGGACTCACTCGGGTCTCTTTCATCCGCCCTGCCCCTGAGCCCCTACCCGCTGCCGTCCAGGAAGCCAGGCCAATTCTGGGCCTGGAGTGAGGGGAGGGTAGCCTGGCGGGGCTGCCAGAGACGCTCCATCTCTCGGGGATGTGGAAGGGTGTGCCGTGGAGAATGGGCACAGCTGTGCAGGTGGTGGGGGAGACCTGAGGCACCCTTTCCCTGCCAGGCAGGGCGGTGGGGACTCGGGGGAGTGCCTCGGGGGTGAAGGGAAGCCAGTTCGCAGGAGAGAGCTTCAGGCCCGTGTGGCCTGACGTCCCAGGCGAGTGACACTCCTTCAAGATGCCCACATGCAGAGCCTGCAGGTCAGGCATCAGGGAGCCCGCCTCTGGGTGCCACGTTGAAGCTCGCATTCATCTTCCTCTCCAGCTTCACTGTGGCTCCAACACACCAGGCACCCTAGACACATTATCAGTTTTGCGGTTGCTGTTCAACGATCCGCTCCAGCCGGACAGGGTTTGGGGGATCTGTTTATCTAATACGTTCGCTGCCACCACTTCCACCGCTCTTGCCCCTAGAAGGTGCTCAACAAAGACGGACAGAATGAACTCGCGCCGTCCGCCTGGAGTAAGGATGTGGGAAGCCGTGTCTGTCCCCGGGGAGACAGGAGACACGGGCATTGGTGACGGGCATTGGTGACGGCCATCTGGAATGTGGCAGAGCCTCTGACCGAAGCCAGCCCAGGGCTCACAAGAGCCCAGGGGTCACTTGGTCTGCCGGCTGGCAGGGGCCAGGGCAGCGGAATCAGGGGAGGAGCACGACGTGGAAATCTGACATTAATCCTGCAGGACCTAATTCATGAAAACATCTAATTACAGGGTGCTGGCGTTTAATTGTAATTTTGGTAATGACCTGCAACTGCATACAAATTATAGGGTAATCAACTCGAAACGTGCTTACAGCTGCCGCAAATGCCGTGTAATCTAACGGGGAGCGCCCCGGCCAGGGTCTGCGGGGCGCGGACCAGGGCACGGTGCTGGGAACGTCCTCCTTCTGGCTTATGATGTCCCCGCCGGGGGCGCGGATAGCGTGGAGCTGGGCTGAGAAGGCCAGCTACCCTGCACCCCAGCCCCCGGCCATGAAAGGGGACCCGCACGCAGGCTCCAGTTTAAACTGCAACAGGAGAGGCTGAGGTCAAACCCAGACTGCGCCGGAAGAGATCGGAGGGTGAGCAGAAGGTCGACCTGCTGGCTGGCCTCGGCAGGTGGGAGTCCCGAGACAAGGGCCTGGCTGTGCAGGCCGCCTTCGTACCTGCAGGAGAGACCAGTTAGAGGCTGGAGTTGCCTGCGGGGGTGTTTTATTTGGGCTGCTTCCCAGGTGGCCCGCCTGCCAGTGCAGGCAGCTGTAAGAGATGTGGGTTCAATACCTGGGTGGGGAGGATCCCCTGGAGGAGGGCATGGCAACCCTCTCCAGTATTCTTGCCTGGAGAATCCCATGGACAGAGGAGCCTGGCGGTGTGCAGTCCACAGGGTCGCAGAGAGTCCACCACGACTGAGGTGACTTTGCACGCACATTGCTCGAAGGGGCAGAGCTGAGCGTCTTGGACTGGCACCCACGCTCCCGTAACCACATCCCACCTCGGCCCCTGTGGTCGCCCTGCAGGGCCCTGCCTCTCACGCTCACTTGCACCTTTACCACCTGGATCTCGGTGGTACTGACTCGCCTGCACGTGTCCAGAGGCAGCGCCCCTGCTGAGAGGGAGGTGGGCTTCCGGGCCGGACACTCAAGGACTGAACCCTGCCCGCTGCCCCTTGCCGGCTGAGTGGCCTCGGGCGAGCGGTTCTGCGCGTGCATAGAGCACTCAGCTTGCGGGCTCAGGCAGCACGTTCTCCAGCTGCAAGGACGGCCGAGCGCCACAGGCAAGAGCGTGGGCCCTGCAGCCCGCCACCTGGCTCCCCACCCCAGCCCTGGCACCCGTGAGCTTCCTGAACTTGCCTCCCCTTGGACAACCCTTGTTTCTCTGTCTGTAAAAGTGGGGATGATTATAAGGACTGCTGCCTAGCTCAGAGGGTCTGTGGAATGAGCTCATGAATAGGAAGGGCTTCAATAAAAAGAAACGTCCGCGGTGAGTCTGCACTGTGTGCTGGGAGTGAGCTGTGGGTAACGCGGGGGACAGGCTAGCCCGTGTTCCTGCACAGGTGCACAAATCCCTCTCCCGGATAACTTTCCCTTGCTGCTCTGCCTGGCGAACTCTTATTCATCCTTCGAAACCCAGCTGGTTTCCCCCTCTTCAGTCCAGTGTTGGCTGCTCTCCTCCTTCTCAGGGGCATCATCCATCAGGAGCTGCCTGTTCTGGCGGCATCACGTTTGCGAAGCCATTGGCTCGTTTCTGTCTCCAAGTGGGAGTGTTTGGGGCACATTGGTGGCTGACATCGTAACTGCAGTGGGCACGGCCGCTCAGAAGGACTTCCTAAATGTTGGTTGAACTAATCTGATTGAATTAGCGAGCAAGGAGAGGGGGGACTTGGGGGACTCTATGCCAAGGTAGATGCTTTTGGATTTTTTGTTTAAAAAAGGAAACATTCATAAGGGAGAATAGATATATGTGTGTGTACCAGGCTGCGCGAGCGCGCCTGTGTGACCCCCCAGCGTGTCTGTCTGCTGCAGCGGTGAGGTCCCCCGGGCGGCCGGGCCCGCCCCGTGAGGTCCCCCGGGCGGCCGGGCCTGCCCACACTGCTGGGCCTTGCCGTTGCTTTCAGTCCTTCGCTCTCTCCGTGGCTCTTCGAGCGGCTGTTCTGCTGCGCCTTAGAGAGTCTAGAAGCCTTACCTATCCCGTGGCTCCCGCCCCGCTTCAGCGCTCTGACGGGAAACGCCGTCGAGGGCGAGAAGAGGGACAGATGGGCTTGTCCCTGAAGCTTCCACCCCGATCGGCGCCAGCCAGCTGGGGCAACGCCGCTCTGTCTAGTTTTAGGTGGGTTTCTTGTCCTGCAGATGCGGAGTTTCTCAGCTGCGGAGCCACGTCTTCTCTCTCCATGCTCTAGATCCAGGGGCCCTGAGGTCCAGGCAGAGGAGCTTGGAGGGCAGGGCCCTGCCCAGAGCAGGGTGTTGGGGGTGGGGCGTTTGGGGGCAGCAGTCGACCCTCCCTTTCCCTGGGGTGGGGGGCCCCCACTGGGGGCCTGGAGCCCCGTCCCTCGGCCTAATCCCGTTTTCTGCCCAGCTGAACAGCGGAGAAGGCTTATTTCTCGTCCCATTTTAATGCAAAGGAGGCTGCCAGGCCTGGCTTGTTCTGAGCCCGGTGACAGTGGCCGTGAATGGAGACTCCGGTAACCGGGACAAAAGCGTGACAGGGCCCTCCATCATGGCATTGTCCGACAGCCGGGACGTTTCGGCTGCTCTCAGAGCCTCCGGGGGCGGGCCGGGGGTGGGCCGGGGGCCTCCGGCGGGTATGCTAAGCAGACAGGGGCCACCCGGCCTGGTCCGGTCAGTACTCCCATTGTGTCAGGAGCTCGGACCTGAACAATTCAGACGGCCCCCCAGCTGCTCCCCCCTTCCGCCCTCCTCCTGAC
>SJYT01075021.1:115986-198943 GCA_006410635.1 Cephalophus harveyi
CACCAGGCCTTGGGGGGCCCAGGAGGCGTGGCGGGGGGCTGCGGGGGGCGAGGAGGGCAGCGCTGTCCGGCAGAAACGGGGTGCGGGCCAGGCATGTCATGATGCATGTGACTTCCACGCAGTCACAGTTAAAGAAAGGAAAGGGAAACAGGTGAAATGAATCTCAGGAGTACAGTTCATGGGGCTTGCCCGAAATCTCACCTCAGCACATAACCTCTGTTGGAAATGCTGTGAACGAGACGCTGTATTTATGAAGCACGCTGGGCCTTTGAAATCTGGTGAGCGTCAGACCCCACCACCACGCGTCTCAGTCCTCTTGCATCTGCTGAGAGTCCACATGTGGCTGGTGCTGTTGTGCTGGGGGCTCAGCTCCGCAGGGCGCCAGCAGGCACGCCCACCCTCCCCGGTGACCCTGGGCAGCCGCAGCTCCTGTCCCGCCCCTCTGGGGGGCTGAGTGGGGGCGCCGGGGTAGTGCAGGTCTGGGTGGACTAGATGGGTATCTCCCAAGCCAGGCAGCAGTCCTTTGCTGGACCTGCCCTCGCTGCACCCATTTTACAGATGTGGAAACAGAGGCCTGTTCGCACAGAGACGCGGAGGGAGGGCACAGCCACTCTCTGACCTGCCCCTCGTCGACATTTGGCTAGGAGAGTCCTCCCCGCTCCAGGCTGTGCAAAGATCTGTGAAGCTCCTTCACTTCCAAAGTGAAAGTGCTCTTACTGCCCCGGGAAGCGGGGGAAGCTGGGCTGAGGGGCAGCTGGGCGGGGCGGCCTCTGGTCTGTGTGTGCTGAGCAGCTGTAGGGAAGTGGCTGCCCTCCTCTCGCAGCTCTGGCAGGCACGTCCAGGGTCTCTGCATCCACAGCGGGAAGGCGGACGCTTGCAAGCTGTGAAGGGCGGTTCCCGGGCCAAGGGTGGGAGCGCAGAGGGGGCGGGTGTGGACACAGCACCCCTCTCCTCCCCCCTGCACCAGACCCCAGTGATCACAGGAGGCTCCCATCCTCAGAGCCACAGGCTCGCCTGCTCAGCCAGTGCATCTGCGGCTGGACACCTTCCAGGGCCGGAGCGGGCACAGCTGGTAACGAACCGCAGACTGAGTTAAGCACCGTCAGACGCGGGGGGCGAGCCCGGAGGAGGTGACGGGGGCTGGGACACGCAGGTGTCGGATGCCCCCGCCCGCCGCCTCCCCGCCCCTCTTCTCCCCGATGCCCCAGCCTCTGAGCCTCCCTGACGCCCCAGCCTCTGAGCCTCCCCCCAGCCCCAGCCTCTGAGCCTCCCCCCAGCCCCCGTCGCCTCCACTTAGGTGGGCCAAGCAGCTCTTATGCAGAACTGGAGACGGAGGCCCAGAGGAGGGAAGGGGCTTGCCCAGGGTCACAGAGTGAGTGACCTCTAGGGTCCGGGACCCTTTGTCCTGGTCCAGAGGTGCCTGGGGACCCTCCTAGCAGCCTGAGCCACATGCTGTCGCCCACCTGCTCCAGCCTTGGGAGGTCAGCCTCGAGGCGCTCACAGCTGCCCTCTGCCTGGCCTTGGATTTGCTCTGCCTGCTGAAGGAGGCGGGGCACGTTGCTTCACCTTTACGCGCTCCGTGATGCTAACCCAGTAGCTTCCCGCTGAGTCTGTTTCCTCATCTGTAACGTGGAGAGTGAATTTTACAGCTGGTTTCTGGAGAAGGAAAGGGCAACCCCCACTCCAGTATTCTTGCCTGGAAAATCCCACGGACAGAGGAGCCTGGCGGGCTGCAGTCCATGGAGCTGCAAGAGTTGGACACGGCTGAGCAACTAAACCAGCACGGAGCCGTTGGGGACCATGTGAGAAGGACCCTTCAGGACACGCTTGTCTGACCCTCGACCCTGGGCATCCTAGGTCCTGGCCTGAGCGGGGAGAACTGGGGGACAGTGAGGGGTTCCACGCTGGCCTCATCCAGGGAGACCTTCAAGGGCAGGACGTGCAGACAGTGGGACGCCTGATCTCACCAGGATGGGTGAGAGCACCTGGACACAGACGTGGAGAGAGCAGGGAGGATGGGCTCATAGCTGGACCGACTTGAACTTGGGTCCCATTAATCAAGGTCTATACCTAGAAGAAGGGAGGTGAAGGTGTGCTTAGGCTGCCCAGCCCCTCCTGGGTCCTGTGCCTGGAGCTGGGTGAGAGGAGCCAACCAGGTCTGGGAGGCGACTGCACACATGAGTCAGTGAGTGAGGCTGGGGAGATGCCCAGCTCCGTCTGAGTCTGCCGGCTGCCCCGGGTAGGGGAGGAGGTGGGGCTGTGCGCCCAGAGGGCCCGGCGAGGCTCCAGTGGCCAGAGCACAGAGTCAGGCTCCCGCTTGGCATGGGGGCGCGCGTCCTCCCAGGCAAGCTCGGCAGGATGGGGCGGGCTGACGCATAAAGGGGGAAGCGCCACATTCAGGGAGCCTCATGTGGAGGCTGATGGATGCAAAAGTGGGCTCTGGTGTTGAGTGGGGGCGGGACTCCGGGGTCCACAGGGCCCCTCCTGCTCAGAGATGCGGGCCTCCAGCGGAGAACAATGTTCCCAGGGAGCAGCGGGAACCACCGCTGATTACAAATTGCTCTGTGATTTTTCTCCCGTTACCAGGGCGACAGCAGGCTGAGCATCTTAAGCAGCAGCGGGATGCAGCCGGGTCTTTAAAGCCATAGATGGTTCCCCTTCGGGCTCCACACATCCTCTCTCCACCTCTCCACCTCTCACCCTCCCTTCCCCTTGCACCTCCGGTTCTCCTTAACACTGTTCCCTCCCTTCCTTCCTCTTTCCTTCCCCCTCCCTCTCCCTCCCACCAACCCTGCACTCACATGAGGGGTCATACCTGCTCCCCACTCACCTCCACATGCTGTGCCTCATTCCTGCGGTTCAGAGCTTCTTGCTCTCAGATCCTCTGGGCCTCAGTTTCTACGTCTGTAGAATGGGAAGGGCGTGTGCCTGGGTGACGCCTACCCCATCTCCACAGGGTCCCATCAACTCACCCTGCAATTCCTGGGCCAGTGCCCCCTCCTGCAGGAACTCTCTGGAGGGCTCCAGGCTGCAGCGAAACCCTCCTGGATTCATTCACGTTCACCCGTGGGTTCTTTAACCGGTGCCGTTTTGTGCCGTAGCCGCCGGCCCACGTGTGGCTGCTGAGTCCTTAACATGTGGCCGGTGCTGTGTTTTAAGACAATATTGGGGATATATTGGGTTAAACGACATGTATTATTAGGGTTGCTTGCGTTGGTTTCTTTTCACTTTTAGAAAATGTTGAGCCAGCTGTGTGGTTTGCATTGTGCTTCGGCTGCAAATGGCATTAAGTTAACAGGGGTAACCGCAGAGCAGTGGCGGCGTGGCAGCCGCTGTGGGCGGAGGTGGGGCTCGTTTCACCCACGCAGAACCCCGTGGCGCCATGTCCGTATTGTCGGTCTGAGCACCAGGGAGAAGGAGGCTCGGAGGAGGAAGCTGCTGGCCAACGGCACCCTCCTGGGTGGTTGTGCTAGGCCCCCGTCTTGGTGGGTGTAAGGCGGGGTGTGTGTCCTTAAAGCCCACAGACGCAGAGCTTTAAAGCAGAGAGTGGGTGGCTTCAGAGCCGATGGGGCTGGGCGGGCGCTGCAGGGTGTTCAGGTCGGTAGCAAGGCCAGTGGCCACCCCGCATCCGGGGTGTCAGGGCGTGGTAAGTGCTGAGACGGTCCTCCCTGAGCCTGGAGCCCCTCGCCCGCCTCATCGCCCCACACCTCTGGCATCATCACTTTGTGCGAGTGGGTCTAACACCCGGATCCCACCTGCAGCCATGTCCTGAACCCACACGTGTGCGGCCTCAGAGCGGCTTCTGTGACTCCCTCACCTGTGAGCTTGGTATATTCAGGCTTGTGTATCTCGCACACATATACCTGTGGACGGTAGGCCGGCAGGCTCCTCTGTCCATGGATGTGTGTGTGTGTGTGTGTGTGTGTGGCTTCCCAGGTAGCTCAGTGGAATTGTCCAGGCCGGAATACTGGAGTGGGTTGCCATTTCCTCCTCCAGTAACTCTTCCTGACTCAGGGATCGAACCTACGTATCCTGTAGCCTCTGCATTGGCAGGCAGATTCTTGACCCCTGAGCCACCTGGGAAGCCATAGTCACACACACACACCTGTATCCACTGTGTGCACACATGCACACGCGTCTACATGTAAGCACACAGCACCTGCACGTGTATGCACACACACATCTGTATGCTTCACATATATAGTGGGCATATGGATACGTATACACATGTACGCTTCTGTGTATGTAAACTGGTGTGGTCAGGGCATCCTTAGTTTGTAAAGACTGTTAGAAAATGCCAGTTGGATGCCCGGGTGAGGCAGCTGGATGGGGACGGAGGAGGGAGCGCTTTCTGTAGCCTCCAGGGCTTACGTGGGTCACTGTGTGCCCAGCAGGCGTCTAGCTCGGTGCCCTCAGCCCCCGGGGCAGGAAGACGCGCTCCGTAAATGGGTGGACACGCTTTCGAGACAGGGGCCCTGCGCCCTGCATCAACTCTGTGGCCAGCGCCAGGCCTGCGCACTGGGCCCGGCTCCTGGCAGCCTGCTCGTGGGCGGGCACGTGTGTGCGGGCAGGTCGTGTGCCCCTTGGAGCCCCGGCTTGGCCCTTGCCCACTCTGTGCAGACGGCTGGGCTGGCCCTTCTACATCGGCCCCTGCAGACTGCCTGGCAGGCCTGCTCCAGGCCCTGGGCGGCTCCCGCAGCCTCCCAACCACTGGGCGGAGGGTGAGCGGGGCTCCCTGCCCCTCCCGCAGGCTGGCAGCAGGGCAGGGGGGCACTGCGTCCACCAGGGCCCCTGGCTCCTATCCAGCCACCCGCTGCTCCCCTGGGCACTGGTTCCAGCTTTTCCGAGCCTCAGGCCTCAGAGAGAGCGTCTCCCCGCCTCTGCCGGCCCCTGCCCCCAACCCCGCCTTCGCCCCATATCCTCCTGGCTTCTCTGGCCGGTGCCTCTGAAACCGTGTGAATCACCCCCCACGGGGCTGCCCATTCCCCGCCAGGACCCCGTCCGACACACCAGGCAAGTCCTCCTGCATCGCTGAGTCTCGGTTTCTGTGAAATGGGCGTGCTCACAGGCGCCACACCCTGCCGAACAAGTTAAGGCAGAGAATCCCAGCAGCGTGGCCAGCCCATCGCTCGCGCCCGGCAGACCGCTCTTGTTTAACGGGCCTGCGGGGGGCGGGCGGAGAGGGCTCCGCTGCAGTCAACAGCTTGGACTCTAGAGCTGGACGGTCGGGACTGCGATTGCATCTCAGCCGTGCAGCAGCTGTGTGACCTTGGGCCGGTGACTCAGCCTCTCTGAGCCTCGCCTGTAAATCGGGAGTGGTAGTTACTAGAGTGCCTCACACATGAGGACTCTGCACGCTCACCAGCTGGGCTGTCCCTGCCCTTCCCGAGTGGCCACGGATGCCCACGTGTGTGGGGGAGAGGCTGAGCGCCCGTGGTCCGCGGGGAGCAGCAGGCACCCCCCCACCCCCCATGTTTGCAGAGTAGAAGCTGATGACCCCGGCACGCGGGGCCTCGTCCGCCTCTCCGGTCACCCACCTCGACTTCCTCTGCCACGTGGCTGGCGGGTGGACGTGGCCAGGTGCTCCCGAGGCTGAGTGTGGGTCCTCTCTTCTTGGACGGAGGGGTGTTGGATTGGGGGCTCTGTGGCCTCAGGGTGTGTGCCCTCCTTCTGGGGTGTGTGAGGGGTCACTCCATCCGCCCCTGGGGACACGCAGGGCCTTCCGCCAGGCCTGCAGCATCACAGCCCCTGTCTCTTATACACATCTAGATGTGTATAAGAGACAGCCAGGGCACGGTGCTGGGAACGTCCTCCTTCTGGCTTATGATGTCCCCGCCGGGGGCGCGGATAGCGTGGAGCTGGGCTGAGAAGGCCAGCTACCCTGCACCCCAGCCCCCGGCCATGAAAGGGGACCCGCACGCAGGCTCCAGTTTAAACTGCAACAGGAGAGGCTGAGGTCAAACCCAGACTGCGCCGGAAGAGATCGGAGGGTGAGCAGAAGGTCGACCTGCTGGCTGGCCTCGGCAGGTGGGAGTCCCGAGACAAGGGCCTGGCTGTGCAGGCCGCCTTCGTACCTGCAGGAGAGACCAGTTAGAGGCTGGAGTTGCCTGCGGGGGTGTTTTATTTGGGCTGCTTCCCAGGTGGCCCGCCTGCCAGTGCAGGCAGCTGTAAGAGATGTGGGTTCAATACCTGGGTGGGGAGGATCCCCTGGAGGAGGGCATGGCAACCCTCTCCAGTATTCTTGCCTGGAGAATCCCATGGACAGAGGAGCCTGGCGGTGTGCAGTCCACAGGGTCGCAGAGAGTCCACCACGACTGAGGTGACTTTGCACGCACATTGCTCGAAGGGGCAGAGCTGAGCGTCTTGGACTGGCACCCACGCTCCCGTAACCACATCCCACCTCGGCCCCTGTGGTCGCCCTGCAGGGCCCTGCCTCTCACGCTCACTTGCACCTTTACCACCTGGATCTCGGTGGTACTGACTCGCCTGCACGTGTCCAGAGGCAGCGCCCCTGCTGAGAGGGAGGTGGGCTTCCGGGCCGGACACTCAAGGACTGAACCCTGCCCGCTGCCCCTTGCCGGCTGAGTGGCCTCGGGCGAGCGGTTCTGCGCGTGCATAGAGCACTCAGCTTGCGGGCTCAGGCAGCACGTTCTCCAGCTGCAAGGACGGCCGAGCGCCACAGGCAAGAGCGTGGGCCCTGCAGCCCGCCACCTGGCTCCCCACCCCAGCCCTGGCACCCGTGAGCTTCCTGAACTTGCCTCCCCTTGGACAACCCTTGTTTCTCTGTCTGTAAAAGTGGGGATGATTATAAGGACTGCTGCCTAGCTCAGAGGGTCTGTGGAATGAGCTCATGAATAGGAAGGGCTTCAATAAAAAGAAACGTCCGCGGTGAGTCTGCACTGTGTGCTGGGAGTGAGCTGTGGGTAACGCGGGGGACAGGCTAGCCCGTGTTCCTGCACAGGTGCACAAATCCCTCTCCCGGATAACTTTCCCTTGCTGCTCTGCCTGGCGAACTCTTATTCATCCTTCGAAACCCAGCTGGTTTCCCCCTCTTCAGTCCAGTGTTGGCTGCTCTCCTCCTTCTCAGGGGCATCATCCATCAGGAGCTGCCTGTTCTGGCGGCATCACGTTTGCGAAGCCATTGGCTCGTTTCTGTCTCCAAGTGGGAGTGTTTGGGGCACATTGGTGGCTGACATCGTAACTGCAGTGGGCACGGCCGCTCAGAAGGACTTCCTAAATGTTGGTACACAGCAGAGGCGCGTGGGGGAACACAGCCCTGGGGGTGATGACCCCCAAGGGAGGTGCAGGCCGGGTGCTGGGAGCTGGAGCGGAGGAGCCCCCCCACCCCGAACTGGGGCAAGGGATGCTTTTGTTTCTCTGCCCCGAAATGTGCAGGCTGGGCTGAGCATGCGTGCCAGGGTTTCAGGTGTGAGGTGAGCACCCACGACCCCCCCCACCAGCGTTCTGTGTGGACCCGAGATGTGCTCCGTGCACCCAGGGATGGGGCGGCCACTACTCCTCATTAGCGAGACGCAGCCCAGCCTGTTCATGGCTGTGGCAGGCAGGATAACGGCCCCCCGAGTCACCTGTGTCCTGGTACCTGGAGCCTGAGTGTGTTAACCCCGAGTGGCAGAAGGGCTTTGAATATGCGGATAAATCTAGGGTCTTGAGATGGGGGATGAGCCTCAGTTGTACAGATGGCCCTGATGCCATCATCATGGCTTCATGAGGAAGGCAGGGGGTGAGGGGCTCCGAAGATGGAGCAAGGGGCCAGGAGCCAAGGAGTGCAGGCGGCCGCCAGAAGCTGAAAAAGGCAAAGGCGTGGGTCCTCCTCCCAGAGGCCCCAGAAGGGACCAACCCTGCCAGCACCTGCCTCCAGCCCAGGAAAGTGACTGCAGACTTCCAACCTCCAGACCTGGAAGCGGGGAAGTCTCCACTGGTTTAAGCCGCTCGATTTGTGGTCGTTTGTTACAGCAGCAAGAGGGTGTGATACACTAGCATAGTGGCCAGCATCACGGGTTTCAGCGCCGGATGGAAACAGGTGTGAGTCCCAGCTGCTACTGTTTCTAAGTGCATAATCTCGGGCAAATGGCTCCATTTCTCTGTGCCTCAGTTTACTTTACCTGGAAAATGGGTCTCCCAATGATGCCCACCTAATAGTGTTCATTGCAAGCAGGTTATTCAGAAAACGCTCCCTGTTGGCATCGTCAGAATCTCTTGAAAGGCAGCGTGTGGTTTGTGATGGGGTGGTATCCAGAGCAGGACCATCTGGGCTATAGAAGTACGCTGTCTTGCCTCAATGTGTTTATCCGTAAAACTGCAGTAGTGACGGGATACTGTGGAGATTGAACGAAATGCTCTGCACACCTCACTAGCATAGTGGCCGGCCCCTGGTAAGCATTTTGCCGTTCAGTCTCCAAGCCACGTCCGACTCTTTGCAACCCCATGGGCTGCAGCACGCCAGACTCCTGTCTTCCACCATCTCCCGGAGTTCGCTCAAATTCATGTCCATTGAGTCGGTGAAACGATCCCCCTTCATGGACCACAAGCTTGTCGTGGTGAAGGGGCTGCTGTAACTCAGTGAAGCAGGGGCATCCAAGACGGACAGGTCATGGTGAGGAGTTCTGACACACAGGGTCCACTGCGGGAGGAGGTAACAACCCACTCCAGTATCCTTGACTGGAGAAGCCCGTGAACAGTAGGAAAAGGCAGAAAGATATGACACAGGAAGATGAAGCCCCAGCCCAGGTCGGAAGGTGTTCAGCAGTAAGCGTGTAACCAGTGCTAATTATCATTATGGAAGGGCTGAGCCAGAGTCATCCCGGGGTAAGACCACCCCCCCTTCCAGTGGTCCCATCAGAATGTAAAAGCCACTACCGTGTGACCCAGAACCCCCACTTTTAGGAGGCAGGAAAACCATGACCAACTTAGACAGTGTATTTGAAAAGCAGAGACATCACTTTGCTGGCAAAAGTCCATCTAGTCAAAGCTGTGTTTTTTTCCAGTAGTCACGTGCTAGAATGTAAGAGTTGGACCATAAAGAAGGTTGAGCGCCGAAGAATGGGTGCTTTGGAACTCTGGTGCTGGAGAAGACTCTAGAGAGTCCCCTGGACTGCAAGGAGATCACTTCTCTTTTCACAGAGGCTGCCCCCTGCTTCATGCAACCGAGGCCAGCTCCTTGCTTTTCCTGAGTCTGCAGGAGCCTCATGGTGGGGAAGGCGGGGGCAGCCTCTGTGGGCAGGAACTGGCCCAGAGGGAGCGACAGGCCGGGTGGGGATGAGCATGGCAGGTCCAGCCAGCCTGGAAGCCCCGGCTTAGGCAGGCGGCAGGCCGGCCGGGAGAGGTGGGCTGCAGCGGGAGCCCGGTCCTGGGGCCCCTCTGGGCATGGTAAGGAGTTTGAATTTATTCCATTTTGATGACAAACCGTCACAGTGGCTGAAGGAAGGAGCCAGAGGAGCAGGCAGGGGTGAGAATGCAGTGCGGCCCGTCCCAGCAGGGAGAGCCGAGCTGGTGGGGCCCCCTCTGGGACTCAGCAATTCTCCTCCTGGAACTGGTCCCCAGACTTGCTCACAGGTCCCTATGAAGCCCCCCGTCCTGCAGTGCTCTCTGGGGCACGTGTACTTAACCTCATGATTCCACTGCAGAGAGAATCTGTCTTGTTGTGCCCATTGTACTGCTGAGAAGACTGAGGCTCAGCAGGTTGGAGCCCTGGTGCCCAAGGCAGCGAGTGTCAGGAGCGAAGGTGTGACCCTGAGGCAGCGGTCATGTGTCTTCAGCTCCTGACCCAGTTCCCATCACGGGGGCGGCTTCTGCATGTCCGGTGGCTAAGAGGTGGGCGTGCAGGGTGCACTCTCTCCGTCATCAGGAGAAGGGGGCGGCAGAGGATGGTTGGATGGCATCACCAACACAATGGACATGAGCTCGAGCAAGCTCCGGGAGTTGGTGATGGACAGGGAAGCCTGGCGTGCTGCAGTCCATGGGGTCGCAAAGAGTCGGCCACGACAGCGAGGGAACAGGATCCCAGCATGAGGCTGGGCTCTGCCACTCAGCAGCCCTACGACTTTAGACCGGCCGCCCCTTTGCTCGGCATCCTCCAGCTTCCCATCTGTGAGATGGGCATGGGCGCCCACCTCAGAGGCCTTAGTGAGGTCTCCTGGGCCAACCCCTGACACCACTCTTTCTTCTCCTCCTCCCCACTCTGGGCACATGGGAGAACTCTCCCATCACCACTGAAAATTCAATAAGGAAGGCTTCTCAGAGGGGCGGGGGTCTTGGAAACTGGTTTGCAGAAGCTGAATCCAGGCCTTCACTCCGGCTTCCATCCCTCCATTAGGCAGATAGTCCAGCAGGGCCGCAGACTCTCTACCTGAGCGAAGCTGCCTACCGAGGCCCAGGGGCCCTGGGTGCTGTGGATGGAAGAGCCGAGGTAGGGAGAGGCAGGCTCCCCAGGGGCGTGTGGACAGCCTGCACCTGGGCCTGGGGGCATGTGGAGGGGTTCTCAGCAACCAGGGGCCCAGCCCTTTTCTGGGCAGCAGAGCCACACCCACGTGGCTGCCTGAGCAAAGACCCCTGAACTGGCACCCTAGCTCAGCCTGGGCGAGACCGAGCAGAGAGGCCAGGCGCTGAGCCGCCAGCCTCCCTCAGGGTCAAGCTGGCCGCTGGGCTGGGGCGGCTGGAACCTTCCAGCCCTCAGAGGCAGGGACCGGGAACCAGTGGGGCCCAGCCCACAGCCTGCCTGCCACCCGGGACTCCCCGGGCAAGTGTCCCCCCTCCCCCCGTCTGTGCCACCAGCAGGGCAGTGGCGGTGCCTGGCCACCGGATTGCTGCGACCGGGCAGTGAGCCGGTCGGGGCGTTAGACACACAACGCGGATAAGCCCCGGCATTGTTATCCCTGCAGATCCTCCGGGGAGCGTGAGGGCCGTGGAATCCCATTCGTCAGGACCGTCAAGTCAGGAGAGCCCAAGTTTTGCTGCAGTAACAAAAGCCCCAAATCCCCAGCGGCTTTAGTGCAACAAAAGTTGCCTTTTCACCCACTCAGCATGCCCCACACGGGCTAGCTATGGCTTTGCTGCGTGCCGTGGAATCAGGCTGATGGGCAGCTGGCATCAGGAACACTGCCAGGTGCTGTGGCCAAGAGCAGGAAGCAGGGGCTGCTGCCAGCTCCCAGGGTGCCCGCCTGGACACGAGACGCGTGACTTCCCCTGCAAACTGGCCAGTGTGGGCCACACAGCCAGCCGCAAGGCAGGAGCAAGGCCCTGGACGCGCCTGAGGGGTGGGGGGGCAGCTTATGTGTGAGCAGTGCCAGGGACCCACCGCCTGCCCACCCAACCAACTGTATTGCTGTTCAGTGGCTCAGTTGCATCCGACTCTTTGCAACCCCATGGACTGCAGCACACCAGGCTCCTCTGTCCTCCACTACCTCCCAGAGCTTGCTCAAACTCATGTCTATTGAGTCGGTGATGCCATCCAACCATCTCATCCTCTGTTGTCCCCTTCTCCTCCTGCCTTCAATCGTTCCCAGCATCAGGGTCTTTTCCAGTGAGTTAGTTCTTTGCATCAGGTGGCCAAAGTATTGGAGCTTCAGCTTCAGCATCAGTCCTTCCAATGAATATTCAGGACTGATTTCCTTTAGGATGGACTGGTTGGATCTCCTTGCAGTCCAGGGGACTCTCCAGAGTCTTCTCCAACACCACAGTTCAAAAGCGTCCATTCTCCAGTGCTCAGCCTTCTTTACAATCCAACTCTCACATCTGTACACGACTGCTGGAAAAACCATGGCTTTGACTAGACGGACCTTTGTTGGCTGTATGACTGACGTCCTTATAAACAGAGGAAATTTGGACACAGACATGCGTTGAGAGCAGACAGTGTGGAGAGGGTCATATACAAGCTGAGGAGAGAGGCCTGAGCAGACAGTCTGCCACGGCCACAGAAGGAACCTGCCTGCTGATGCCCTGATTTGGGATTTCCAGCCTCCAGAACTGAGAGGTGATAAATCTCTGTTATTTAAGCCACCGAGCCTGTGGTACTCATACCAAGGCTGATAAGAGTCCTGTCTCATATGGAGAGAAGTACATCAGAGGAGATGTGCGCAGTGCTTAGAAAAGGGCCTCACTCCATCATGGATGAGGCAGCTGAGGCCCAGGGGGGCTAAGCAACTTGCCCCGGATCACACAGCTCCTGGGCGCCTGGTCTCGTGACACTGCTGAGCTGCACTCTGAGGTCCCCTCCCGAGGGCACTTTGCTGGGTTCCTGCCACCCTGGGCCTTCTTTGCCCATAGCTGGGGCTCAACCACGCCAATCAATCATCCTTTCAGTGGTCAAGGGAAAAAAGCAAAACAGCAAAGAACGGGGCCAGGCTGGCGGAGGAAGGCTTTTACTCAAGGAAGTAATCATGTGTTGAGTGGAAAAGTCCCCCGGTGTGTTTAGTGATTCAGCGTCGCCGAGTCCCTGGCGGATGCGCAGCCCTGGCTGCCTTCCACTGGCAAGCGGTGCGTCAGCATGTCCACCAGTGGCCGCCTCTCTGCCACCATCCAGGGGTGCTGGCGGTAGGGGCCAGAAGCAGGTGGACCGAAGGCCGCTCCAGGCAGAAGACCTTCCCCTGGGGAGAGGCCTGGCATTCCCGGAGGCAGCGGCCTGGCACTAATCAAGCACTAAATCGCAGGCCCTAAGAGCTGAGCCTCAGTTTCCTTGTCTGTAAAATGGGTATCCCTCGGATGAGGAAGCTCCAGGACCTGTGGCCTTTCAAGAACCTGTTGCCGGGTGGCTCCTCCCCAGCCACGCCCCGCGGGAGGTCAGAGAGGGTCAGGGCGAGGCTGCAGAGCACACAGTCCTTCCGGGGCACCCAGGATGGGGACGGGGGGTGCATTTGCAACAGCTCTGGGGCGACCCCTCCAAGTAGCCCTGACTGGCTTTGCCGAGGGGGAGCCAGGGCGGGTGTGTGGGGTGGGTGAGTGGATGCCGTGGACACTGAATTTTAGGGGAAAGTTTACTAGAATGAAAAGCGCCCGTGATCACTGCAACTCTGCTCCCACCATCCCTCCATCTTGGCCCTGGGGAGGGGGACCGTAAGGCAGATTGGAGAGGGGGAGAGACTGCCCTCAGGGTGCACAGCCAGAAAGCGGCCAGGCCACGCTGCCCGGGGGGCACCCTGAGCACCCAGAGCAGGCCTGGCACAGCTAGTCACCCGACTTAGCAAAGAAGCATGTAGGACACCCGTTAAATCTGAATTTCAGACAAACGATGCATTAGTTTAAGTGTGTCCCTTGTGATGCCAGGCACATGCTTGTGCTAAACGTTTTGCTTATCTGAAATTGAGAGTTACCTGGGCACCACGTATCTTATTTGGGACAGGGAGGGGTGGGAGATGGTGGGGTTCCCACCTGGGGTCTCTCAGGCCAAAGGCCTGCGTTTCAGTCCTGACTACCACTCACTGGTCCCACAACCCTGTTGGGTTTCTCACGGCTCAGCCTGGGTTTCCTCCCCGGCCTTGGCGTTACCGCCCGCATCAGGCTGGTGTGAGGGTTCCCTGCGATGAGCTTCTGAAGCCTTCAGCTGGGGGCTGGGCGCAGGAAGCACTCCGTACCTGCTCCCCATGTGTGGCAGTCACTGAGTCTGGGCGCGCAGAGGAACTGCAGTCAATCATTAGCCACGAGTCTAAGGCAGCAGGTCTCAAACCCTGGGGGTCTCAGGGCCCCTTAGCATTTAGAAAATCATTGCAGGCGCAGGGCTGTTGTGTATGTGTGTATCGACATTCACAGCGATGGAAATTAAAGCTGAGAAAAAACAGAGGTCTTTACGCATTCATTTCTACATGACAACGAACCCACTGTGCTTACAGAAATCATGCACTTTTTTTAATGAAAAATAGCTCTGTCTTAAAACCAGCAAAGCAGCCCACAGAGCGGCCTAGTGCTTCGCTTTGCAGGTCTCTTGATCGCGAGGTTAACACCAGGCCAGCTGGCTTCTCCCACCTGCCACGGCTTTGAACCTCTCACGAGATCGCGCCTCACGCAGCCTCCGGAAAGCCCCGTGGAAGGCCTGCCCGCGGGAAGGTGAGCGAACGAGGCAGCTCTCTTACTGTCCTCGAGAAAGCGGTTTTGCCCGTTTGTTCCCGGATCCCCGAGAGGCTCCCGGACCTCGCCTTGAGAGTCGCTGTCTGGGACTCCTTTGGGGGAGACGCCCCCGCCGCGCCGACCCCCGAGCCTCAGCCGGCCGCGGCGGCGCTGGGGCTGCCCCGGGGCTGGGGTCGAGGCGGCGGCCCGGGCCTGCCCGCTCCGCGGCGGGCCTTCGCAGCCGCTGTCGGCGCCGAGGGATCGGGGCGGCCCGCCGGTGTCTGTGTCCGTCCCCCGTCTCTCCAGGGGAGAGGGCCGAGCTGCGGTTGGGGGCCTGCGTCCTGGGCTGAGACCGGGGCTTGGCGGGGTGAGGCGGGGCGGGGAGCAGGGCTCGGGCCTCGGAGGTGGTCTCTCCTTACACGCATACGGGCACACACGCACACGCCGTGCACACACTCGCTGGGCGCCTGCAGAGAGCGGCCTCCAGGGACCGCAGGGGAACGGCCTCCAGGTGATGCTGGCTGCCTGCTCCGTGTCCGGGCTCTGGGCGGGTGTCGTCTCGTGGCTGGCCCCGGGGCCGGGGGCCTCCCGTGGGGGTCTGTCTGGGTCTGGTCTGGGCAGGGCCGCGTGTGCCCTCGCGGGTGGGCGTCTGGTCCGTCCCTAGGTGTGAGCCCCTCCGGTGTGTGCAGTCTCTGTGGGTGTCTGGCTCATCCCGTGTGTGGCCGCGGGTCTGTGCGTGCCTGCCCACGAGCACGTGTGTGGCACTTCCTCTGCGTCAGAGGCGGCTTGCTGTCCTGGGGGCTGAGCCGGGGGTGACTGCAGGCTCTCCCCTTGTCTCCAGCACGTTCTTCTAGGGCCAGGAGCGTCGCCGTGGCGACCAGTGGCCACCTTGTCAATGGAGCAGATGGGCCTGTGACCACGTCCGGGGCTCCAGCTGTCCCTGCCACCCCCCTGAGCAGCCCCCAGGAGAGGCCACCTCTGTCCCCCAGGCCTGGGCCCCAGAAGCCCACCTGAGCCCGCTGTCCCCCAGCCTCGGCCCGGGTAGGGGCCTGGCACGTCTGGGAGTGGATGCGCGTCTTCACTCATTCTTTGTTATTCCTGTTTTTATTTTTATTAAAAATGTTTTTTTCTTGAGACAGTCGGTAGACAATATAATGTAAGTTTCACGTGTACAACATACTGGCTCACGGTTTTTACAGGTTACACCCCACTTACAGTTACACACACACAATATTCCCCGTGCTGCCCACAATGGTATCTCTGTGGCTCATTTATTTCATACACAGCCCCCGTCTTGCCCTTCCCCACTTCTCTCTCCCACGAGTGGCCAATCGCTTGCTCTCTGTATGTGCGAGTCTGTTCCCTTTTTGTTATATTCACTAGCTGTATTTTTTAGATTCCACGTATAAGTGATATCGCACACTATTTGTCTCTGTCTGACTTATTTCACTTAGGGTAATGCTCTGCAAGTCCGTCTCTGTGGCTCCAAGTGGCCAACTTTCATTCCTCTTTATGGCTGAGTAGTATTCCTGTGTGTGTGTGTGTGTGAGTGTGTGTGTGTGACCCCTGCTTCATGCAACCGAGGCCAGCTCCTTGCTTTTCCTGAGTCTGCAGGAGCCTCATGGTGGGGAAGGCGGGGGCAGCCTCTGTGGGCAGGAACCGGCCCAGAGGGAGCGACAGGCCGGGTGGGGATGAGCATGGCAGGTCCAGCCAGCCTGGAAGCCCCGGCTTAGGCAGGCGGCAGGCCGGCCGGGAGAGGTGGGCTGCAGCGGGAGCCCGGTCCTGGGGCCCCTCTGGGCATGGTAAGGAGTTTGAATTTATTCCATTTTGATGACAAACCGTCACAGTGGCTGAAGGAAGGAGCCAGAGGAGCAGGCAGGGGTGAGAATGCAGTGCGGCCCGTCCCAGCAGGGAGAGCCGAGCTGGTGGGGCCCCCTCTGGGACTCAGCAATTCTCCTCCTGGAACTGGTCCCCAGACTTGCTCACAGGTCCCTATGAAGCCCCCCGTCCTGCAGTGCTCTCTGGGGCACGTGTACTTAACCTCATGATTCCACTGCAGAGAGAATCTGTCTTGTTGTGCCCATTGTACTGCTGAGAAGACTGAGGCTCAGCAGGTTGGAGCCCTGGTGCCCAAGGCAGCGAGTGTCAGGAGCGAAGGTGTGACCCTGAGGCAGCGGTCATGTGTCTTCAGCTCCTGACCCAGTTCCCATCACGGGGGCGGCTTCTGCATGTCCGGTGGCTAAGAGGTGGGCGTGCAGGGTGCACTCTCTCCGTCATCAGGAGAAGGGGGCGGCAGAGGATGGTTGGATGGCATCACCAACACAATGGACATGAGCTCGAGCAAGCTCCGGGAGTTGGTGATGGACAGGGAAGCCTGGCGTGCTGCAGTCCATGGGGTCGCAAAGAGTCGGCCACGACAGCGAGGGAACAGGATCCCAGCATGAGGCTGGGCTCTGCCACTCAGCAGCCCTACGACTTTAGACCGGCCGCCCCTTTGCTCGGCATCCTCCAGCTTCCCATCTGTGAGATGGGCATGGGCGCCCACCTCAGAGGCCTTAGTGAGGTCTCCTGGGCCAACCCCTGACACCACTCTTTCTTCTCCTCCTCCCCACTCTGGGCACATGGGAGAACTCTCCCATCACCACTGAAAATTCAATAAGGAAGGCTTCTCAGAGGGGCGGGGGTCTTGGAAACTGGTTTGCAGAAGCTGAATCCAGGCCTTCACTCCGGCTTCCATCCCTCCATTAGGCAGATAGTCCAGCAGGGCCGCAGACTCTCTACCTGAGCGAAGCTGCCTACCGAGGCCCAGGGGCCCTGGGTGCTGTGGATGGAAGAGCCGAGGTAGGGAGAGGCAGGCTCCCCAGGGGCGTGTGGACAGCCTGCACCTGGGCCTGGGGGCATGTGGAGGGGTTCTCAGCAACCAGGGGCCCAGCCCTTTTCTGGGCAGCAGAGCCACACCCACGTGGCTGCCTGAGCAAAGACCCCTGAACTGGCACCCTAGCTCAGCCTGGGCGAGACCGAGCAGAGAGGCCAGGCGCTGAGCCGCCAGCCTCCCTCAGGGTCAAGCTGGCCGCTGGGCTGGGGCGGCTGGAACCTTCCAGCCCTCAGAGGCAGGGACCGGGAACCAGTGGGGCCCAGCCCACAGCCTGCCTGCCACCCGGGACTCCCCGGGCAAGTGTCCCCCCTCCCCCCGTCTGTGCCACCAGCAGGGCAGTGGCGGTGCCTGGCCACCGGATTGCTGCGACCGGGCAGTGAGCCGGTCGGGGCGTTAGACACACAACGCGGATAAGCCCCGGCATTGTTATCCCTGCAGATCCTCCGGGGAGCGTGAGGGCCGTGGAATCCCATTCGTCAGGACCGTCAAGTCAGGAGAGCCCAAGTTTTGCTGCAGTAACAAAAGCCCCAAATCCCCAGCGGCTTTAGTGCAACAAAAGTTGCCTTTTCACCCACTCAGCATGCCCCACACGGGCTAGCTATGGCTTTGCTGCGTGCCGTGGAATCAGGCTGATGGGCAGCTGGCATCAGGAACACTGCCAGGTGCTGTGGCCAAGAGCAGGAAGCAGGGGCTGCTGCCAGCTCCCAGGGTGCCCGCCTGGACACGAGACGCGTGACTTCCCCTGCAAACTGGCCAGTGTGGGCCACACAGCCAGCCGCAAGGCAGGAGCAAGGCCCTGGACGCGCCTGAGGGGTGGGGGGGCAGCTTATGTGTGAGCAGTGCCAGGGACCCACCGCCTGCCCACCCAACCAACTGTATTGCTGTTCAGTGGCTCAGTTGCATCCGACTCTTTGCAACCCCATGGACTGCAGCACACCAGGCTCCTCTGTCCTCCACTACCTCCCAGAGCTTGCTCAAACTCATGTCTATTGAGTCGGTGATGCCATCCAACCATCTCATCCTCTGTTGTCCCCTTCTCCTCCTGCCTTCAATCGTTCCCAGCATCAGGGTCTTTTCCAGTGAGTTAGTTCTTTGCATCAGGTGGCCAAAGTATTGGAGCTTCAGCTTCAGCATCAGTCCTTCCAATGAATATTCAGGACTGATTTCCTTTAGGATGGACTGGTTGGATCTCCTTGCAGTCCAGGGGACTCTCCAGAGTCTTCTCCAACACCACAGTTCAAAAGCGTCCATTCTCCAGTGCTCAGCCTTCTTTACAATCCAACTCTCACATCTGTACACGACTGCTGGAAAAACCATGGCTTTGACTAGACGGACCTTTGTTGGCTGTATGACTGACGTCCTTATAAACAGAGGAAATTTGGACACAGACATGCGTTGAGAGCAGACAGTGTGGAGAGGGTCATATACAAGCTGAGGAGAGAGGCCTGAGCAGACAGTCTGCCACGGCCACAGAAGGAACCTGCCTGCTGATGCCCTGATTTGGGATTTCCAGCCTCCAGAACTGAGAGGTGATAAATCTCTGTTATTTAAGCCACCGAGCCTGTGGTACTCATACCAAGGCTGATAAGAGTCCTGTCTCATATGGAGAGAAGTACATCAGAGGAGATGTGCGCAGTGCTTAGAAAAGGGCCTCACTCCATCATGGATGAGGCAGCTGAGGCCCAGGGGGGCTAAGCAACTTGCCCCGGATCACACAGCTCCTGGGCGCCTGGTCTCGTGACACTGCTGAGCTGCACTCTGAGGTCCCCTCCCGAGGGCACTTTGCTGGGTTCCTGCCACCCTGGGCCTTCTTTGCCCATAGCTGGGGCTCAACCACGCCAATCAATCATCCTTTCAGTGGTCAAGGGAAAAAAGCAAAACAGCAAAGAACGGGGCCAGGCTGGCGGAGGAAGGCTTTTACTCAAGGAAGTAATCATGTGTTGAGTGGAAAAGTCCCCCGGTGTGTTTAGTGATTCAGCGTCGCCGAGTCCCTGGCGGATGCGCAGCCCTGGCTGCCTTCCACTGGCAAGCGGTGCGTCAGCATGTCCACCAGTGGCCGCCTCTCTGCCACCATCCAGGGGTGCTGGCGGTAGGGGCCAGAAGCAGGTGGACCGAAGGCCGCTCCAGGCAGAAGACCTTCCCCTGGGGAGAGGCCTGGCATTCCCGGAGGCAGCGGCCTGGCACTAATCAAGCACTAAATCGCAGGCCCTAAGAGCTGAGCCTCAGTTTCCTTGTCTGTAAAATGGGTATCCCTCGGATGAGGAAGCTCCAGGACCTGTGGCCTTTCAAGAACCTGTTGCCGGGTGGCTCCTCCCCAGCCACGCCCCGCGGGAGGTCAGAGAGGGTCAGGGCGAGGCTGCAGAGCACACAGTCCTTCCGGGGCACCCAGGATGGGGACGGGGGGTGCATTTGCAACAGCTCTGGGGCGACCCCTCCAAGTAGCCCTGACTGGCTTTGCCGAGGGGGAGCCAGGGCGGGTGTGTGGGGTGGGTGAGTGGATGCCGTGGACACTGAATTTTAGGGGAAAGTTTACTAGAATGAAAAGCGCCCGTGATCACTGCAACTCTGCTCCCACCATCCCTCCATCTTGGCCCTGGGGAGGGGGACCGTAAGGCAGATTGGAGAGGGGGAGAGACTGCCCTCAGGGTGCACAGCCAGAAAGCGGCCAGGCCACGCTGCCCGGGGGGCACCCTGAGCACCCAGAGCAGGCCTGGCACAGCTAGTCACCCGACTTAGCAAAGAAGCATGTAGGACACCCGTTAAATCTGAATTTCAGACAAACGATGCATTAGTTTAAGTGTGTCCCTTGTGATGCCAGGCACATGCTTGTGCTAAACGTTTTGCTTATCTGAAATTGAGAGTTACCTGGGCACCGCGTATCTTATTTGGGACAGGGAGGGGTGGGAGATGGTGGGGTTCCCACCTGGGGTCTCTCAGGCCAAAGGCCTGCGTTTCAGTCCTGACTACCACTCACTGGTCCCACAACCCTGTTGGGTTTCTCACGGCTCAGCCTGGGTTTCCTCCCCGGCCTTGGCGTTACCGCCCGCATCAGGCTGGTGTGAGGGTTCCCTGCGATGAGCTTCTGAAGCCTTCAGCTGGGGGCTGGGCGCAGGAAGCACTCCGTACCTGCTCCCCATGTGTGGCAGTCACTGAGTCTGGGCGCGCAGAGGAACTGCAGTCAATCATTAGCCACGAGTCTAAGGCAGCAGGTCTCAAACCCTGGGGGTCTCAGGGCCCCTTAGCATTTAGAAAATCATTGCAGGCGCAGGGCTGTTGTGTATGTGTGTATCGACATTCACAGCGATGGAAATTAAAGCTGAGAAAAAACAGAGGTCTTTACGCATTCATTTCTACATGACAACGAACCCACTGTGCTTACAGAAATCATGCACTTTTTTTAATGAAAAATAGCTCTGTCTTAAAACCAGCAAAGCAGCCCACAGAGCGGCCTAGTGCTTCGCTTTGCAGGTCTCTTGATCGCGAGGTTAACACCAGGCCAGCTGGCTTCTCCCACCTGCCACGGCTTTGAACCTCTCACGAGATCGCGCCTCACGCAGCCTCCGGAAAGCCCCGTGGAAGGCCTGCCCGCGGGAAGGTGAGCGAACGAGGCAGCTCTCTTACTGTCCTCGAGAAAGCGGTTTTGCCCGTTTGTTCCCGGATCCCCGAGAGGCTCCCGGACCTCGCCTTGAGAGTCGCTGTCTGGGACTCCTTTGGGGGAGACGCCCCCGCCGCGCCGACCCCCGAGCCTCAGCCGGCCGCGGCGGCGCTGGGGCTGCCCCGGGGCTGGGGTCGAGGCGGCGGCCCGGGCCTGCCCGCTCCGCGGCGGGCCTTCGCAGCCGCTGTCGGCGCCGAGGGATCGGGGCGGCCCGCCGGTGTCTGTGTCCGTCCCCCGTCTCTCCAGGGGAGAGGGCCGAGCTGCGGTTGGGGGCCTGCGTCCTGGGCTGAGACCGGGGCTTGGCGGGGTGAGGCGGGGCGGGGAGCAGGGCTCGGGCCTCGGAGGTGGTCTCTCCTTACACGCATACGGGCACACACGCACACGCCGTGCACACACTCGCTGGGCGCCTGCAGAGAGCGGCCTCCAGGGACCGCAGGGGAACGGCCTCCAGGTGATGCTGGCTGCCTGCTCCGTGTCCGGGCTCTGGGCGGGTGTCGTCTCGTGGCTGGCCCCGGGGCCGGGGGCCTCCCGTGGGGGTCTGTCTGGGTCTGGTCTGGGCAGGGCCGCGTGTGCCCTCGCGGGTGGGCGTCTGGTCCGTCCCTAGGTGTGAGCCCCTCCGGTGTGTGCAGTCTCTGTGGGTGTCTGGCTCATCCCGTGTGTGGCCGCGGGTCTGTGCGTGCCTGCCCACGAGCACGTGTGTGGCACTTCCTCTGCGTCAGAGGCGGCTTGCTGTCCTGGGGGCTGAGCCGGGGGTGACTGCAGGCTCTCCCCTTGTCTCCAGCACGTTCTTCTAGGGCCAGGAGCGTCGCCGTGGCGACCAGTGGCCACCTTGTCAATGGAGCAGATGGGCCTGTGACCACGTCCGGGGCTCCAGCTGTCCCTGCCACCCCCCTGAGCAGCCCCCAGGAGAGGCCACCTCTGTCCCCCAGGCCTGGGCCCCAGAAGCCCACCTGAGCCCGCTGTCCCCCAGCCTCGGCCCGGGTAGGGGCCTGGCACGTCTGGGAGTGGATGCGCGTCTTCACTCATTCTTTGTTATTCCTGTTTTTATTTTTATTAAAAATGTTTTTTTCTTGAGACAGTCGGTAGACAATATAATGTAAGTTTCACGTGTACAACATACTGGCTCACGGTTTTTACAGGTTACACCCCACTTACAGTTACACACACACAATATTCCCCGTGCTGCCCACAATGGTATCTCTGTGGCTCATTTATTTCATACACAGCCCCCGTCTTGCCCTTCCCCACTTCTCTCTCCCACGAGTGGCCAATCGCTTGCTCTCTGTATGTGCGAGTCTGTTCCCTTTTTGTTATATTCACTAGCTGTATTTTTTAGATTCCACGTATAAGTGATATCGCACACTATTTGTCTCTGTCTGACTTATTTCACTTAGGGTAATGCTCTGCAAGTCCGTCTCTGTGGCTCCAAGTGGCCAACTTTCATTCCTCTTTATGGCTGAGTAGTATTCCTGTGTGTGTGTGTGTGTGAGTGTGTGTGTGTGAGTGTGTGTGTGTGTGTGTGTGTGTGTGTGTGTGTGTGTGTACGCACACATATGTACCGTGTCTTCTTTATCCATTCATCTATTCATGGACACTTAGGTTGCTCCGTATCTTGGCAATTGTAAACAGTGTTGCTATGAACACTGGGGCGCATGTATCTTTTTTCAATTACTGTTTTCATTTTTTTTACTGTGTACCCAGAAGTGGAATTGCTAGGTCATATGGTAGTTCTCTTTTTCGTTTTTTGAGAAACCACCGTGTTATTTTGCAGTGTCTGCGCCAATTTACCTTCCCGCCAAGAGCAGACGTGGGCCCCGTTTTCCCGCACCCTCACCAACGTTTGCTATTTGCAGTCTTTTTGATGACAGCCATTCTGACAGATATGAGGTGATAGCTCATTATGGTTTTAATTTGCATTTCTCTGGTGATTAATGATCTTTTCGTGTGCCTGATGGCCATCTGTATATTTTCTTTGGAAAAATATCTATTCAGGTATTCTGCATATTTTTTTTTTTATGAGATCATTTTTTTTTTGGTCTGTTTCCAGTATAAGCTGTTTATATACTTTGGATATTAACCCCTTATCAGTCATATTTGCAAATATTTTCTCCCATTCAGCAGATTGTATTTTCATGTTGCTGATGGTCTTCTCTGCCTTACAAAAGTTTTTACGTTTAATTAGGTCCCATTTGTTTGTTTTTTTTGTTTTTTGCTTTAGGAGACAGATCCAAAAAAATTGTTGCTACCATTTATATCAAACAGCGTTCTGCCTATGTTTTCTTCTAGGAGTTTTATGGGGTTTGGTCTCATATTTAAGTCTTTTAATCCATTTTGAGTTTATTTTTGTGTATGGTGTGAAAAAATGTCCTCATTTCATTCTTTTACACGTAGCTGTCTGGTTTTCCCAGCACCACGTATTGAAGAGACTGTCTTTCCTCCGTTGTGTGTTCTTGCCTCCTTTGTTGGGGGATAATTGGCCATAAGGGTGTGGGTTTATTTCTGGGCTGTGCATTCTGTTGGGTTGATCTGTGCATCTGTTTTTGTGCCAGTACCAGACAGCGTTGTTACTGTAGCTTTGTAGTATGGTCTGAAGTCAAGAAGCATGATTCCTCCCGTTCTCTTCTTCTTTCTCAGATTGTTTTGGCTACTTGGGGTCTTCTGCATTTCTATACAAATATTAAAATTATTCGTCCTAATTCTGTGAAACGTGCCCTTGGTGTTTTGATAGGGATTGCGTTAAATCTGTAGATTGCCGTGAGTAGCGTGGTCACTTTAATGGTCTGTGACTATTTTAAATCCTTTACTTTTATGGGAGTAGAGTTGATGCACCATGCTGTGTTAGTTTCAAGTGCACAGCCAAGTGATTCTGTTGCACATGTTCATCTATCTGGGCTTCCCTGGTGGCTGAGCAGTAAAAAGAACCTGCCTGCAATTCAGGAGACTTGCAGGAGAGGCAGGCTTGATCCCTGGGTGGGAAAGATCCCCTGGAGGACAGTGGCAACCCACTGCAGTAATCTCGGCCTGGAGAGCCCCAGAGAGCCTGGTGGGCCACAGCCCAGGATCGCACCCAACTGAGCAACTGAGCAACGCCTCCCAATACGTGTGTTCATCACTTTTAAGATTCTTTCACATCTCGGTTATCACAGAATACTGAGGTGCGTTCCCGGCTGGCTCTCTCTCTTATATGTAGGGTGTGTCTATGTATATCCCCAGCTCCCGACTTATCCCCCTCCACTACGCTTCCCTTTGGTAACCATAAGTGTGTCTTATATGTAGGGGTGTGTCTATGTATATCCCAAGCTCCCTTTACCCCCCTCCACCACGTTTCCCCTTTGGTAACCATAAGCTTGTCTTATATGTAGGAGAGTGTATGTACATCCCGAGCTCCTGACTTATCCCCCTCCACCACGCTTCCCCTTTGGTAACCATAAGCTTCTCTTATATGTAGGGGTGTGTCTATGTATATCCCCAGCTCCTGACTTATCCCCCTCCACCACGCTTCCCCTTTGGTAACCATAAGTGTGTCTCCTCTGTCTTTAAGTCTGTTTCTGTTTTATAAACAAGTTCAGTGGTGTCTCTTTTTAAAAATTATGTTCCGCATATGAGTGATATCGTGTGGCGCTTCACCAATATTAATCCTTCCAGCTCAGCGTGTGCCGTGTTTTCATCCGTGTGTGTCTCTGGTTTCTCTCATCAGACTCTCCCAGTCTCCTGAGTGCAGGCCTTTTGCCCCCGTAGGTAGGTCTGTTGCCCGGGGCTTTAACCTTTTTGATGCAGGGGTAAATGGGATTGTTTCCTTACATTCTATCGCTTGTTGTCAGTGTATAGAAATGCAGCCGTTCCCGCGTGTTACTTTTGTGCCCTGCATCTTTACTGAATTCATTGATCAGCTCCGGTACTTTTCTGGTGGCGTCTTTAGGATTTTTCTATGTATAGTATCATGTCATCTGCAAACAGTGAGCATTTTACTTCTTTTCCAACTTGAATTTCTCTTATTTTTCTTCTCTGAATGCCATGGCTGGGACCTCCAGAACTATGCTGAATGAAAGTGGTGAGAGTGCGTGGGCCTGCTAGTCTCGTCTCTGATCTTAGAGGAGATGCCTTCGGGTTTTCAACACCGAGCATGCTGTTTGCTGTGGGTCTGTCATATACGGTCTTTATTATGTTGAGGGCGATGGTGATGGACAGGGAGGCCTGGCGTGCTGCGATTCGTGGGGTCGCAAAGAGTCAGACACAACTGAGCGACTGAACGGATGTTCCCTCTATACCCACTTTCTGAAGGGTTTTTTTTTCTAAATCATAAATGGATGTTGAACTTTGTCGCAAGCCTTTTCTGCATCGCGTAAGATGATCACGTGACTTTAATTCTTCAGTTTGTAGGTGTGCTGCGTCACACTGATTGGTTTGTGGATCCTGAGAAAGCCTGGCGCCCCTGGGATAGGTCCTACTTGATCACGGTGTCTGACCCTTTATCGCTGCCACTCTTTTGTCGAGGATTTTTGCGTCTCTGTTCATCAGTGACATCGGCCTGTAATTTTCTTTTTGTGAGATCTTTGTCCGGTTTGGGTGTCAGGGTAATGCTGGCCTCCTAGAATAAGTTTGGACATGTTCCTTCCTCTGTGATTTTTTGTGCTGCGATTCATGGGGTCGCAAAGAGTCGGACACGACTGAGCGACTGAACTGAACTGAGCTGAGAAGGATAGGTGTTCACTCTTCACTAAGTGTTTGGTAGAATTCACCTCTGCAGCCATCTAGTCCTGGACTTTTGTCTTTGGGGGAGTTTTAAAATTACTGATTCAGTTTCATTACTGGTAATTTGTATGTTTATATTTTCTATTTCTTCCTGATTCAGTCTTGGGAGATGGTACATTTTTGGGAATTTGTCCATTTCTCCTAGGTTGTCCATTTTATCATCATTCTTTCTTAGTTAACAAATATTAACCCTCAGCTGTGTGCCAGGCACTGGAGACCCAGTGGCCATAAAGACAGACAAGTCCTGCCCTCAGGAAATTTAACAGCATGTTAATTAAACCGCATGCTTCCTCAGTCCTTATAATGCACTAGGCCCTGTGTTTTGCAATATACACGCATTAGTTCATTCCACCACTGCGATAATTCTGTCACCGCTCCCATTTTATAAATAGAGACAGGCAGGCACAGAGGTTATGTCGCTTGCCCTAAGTGAGTGCACTTGCTCAGTCGTGTCCAACTCTTTGCGACCCCATGGACTGTAGCCTACCAGGCTTCTCTGTCCATGGGATTTTCCAGGCAATAGTACTGGAGTGGATTGCCATTTCCTTCTCCAGGGGATCTTCCCAACCCAGGGATCAAACCCGGGTCTCCCACATTGTAGACAGACGCTTTACCGTCTGAGCCACCAGGGAAGTCCCTAAACCACACAGCAATCAGCAGCGGCAGGCTTGAACACAGGGTACCTGCTCCAGAGTCCGTGCTTTTAACCACCACTATACTGCACAGCCTGTAGGAAATGAGAAGCGACGTTTCAGATAGGGTACACGCCATAGAGAGACAGAAACGGAGGATGCGGGGTGCTGGAAGCCAGGGTGCTTGGCGCTGTGTCCTTGAAGTGTTGGCATTTGAACTGAGTCTTAGGAACCCGAGAGAGCCAGCCACGCAGAAGTCAGAGGGACAAGCGTGTGCAAAGGCTCAGAGGCAGAGCAGAACACGGCATGCTGGGGACGGATTCACCTGGCTGGAGCTGGGAGGCTGGCTTGGGGAGCCGGGGTGGAGGCAGGGAGGCCTCAGGAGGCTGTGACTTCCTCGGGGGAGAGACGATGGCAGGTCAGTGAAGAGGGTGGGCAGACAGAGGGGCGTCCAGGGAAGCAGGGCCGGAGCGTGGTGATGTGTCTGAGGCGCCTGCTAAGGTGGCTGGAGGAAGTTCACGGCACTCTGTGCCTGGCGTGGGCGCCCCGACCTGAATCCACTCTGTCTTCCTTGAGCCTCCGGAGCCGGTGGAGGCTCGGGACCCCGTGTGTGGCTGACGTGGGACACCCTCAACCAGAGCCCTTGTCCCTTCTCCTCCTGGTGGGGGGGGCTTGAAGCTGTCAATTCTCATTCCCCTGAGACTGTCCTCCCCTGAACCTGGGGATGAGCGACCTCCTAGGGGCTCAGGGAACATGTCGCGATCTCTTCTGAAGCTGGAGGGCTCGGATGCAACCCAGGTGGAGAAAAACGTCTCCCCGGGACTCCCCTGACCCAGGTCTCGCTGAGGGAGTCCCTTGAGTGGGGAGGCAGGGAGTCTGGGAGAATTGGGGTCCCTGGGCCTTCTGCAGGGCACAGCCCATCCCCGTGAGGCCTAGGGAAGGCCCAGTTCCTGCCCCTGGGAAACTTGAGCTGGTTTTAAACTTAATTGCAGAAGACACGTGGGTGCGTGCACACAGACGTGTGCTCACGTATGTATGTCTGGACAACACATGGGAACTTGATCCTCCCAGCCCGCTTGCAGATAACTCTGCCACCTCTGGGGTGCCCTGTGTCGGGAAAGGGCTCCCCTCCCCCCAGGAGGTGCGAGTCCTGGCCTTGAGGGTCCCTCTGCTGTGTGGTCTGGAGTAGAAGCCCACACCTCTCTGGACCTCAGTCTCTCTGTTTGATAGCAGGAGATTTGGTGCACATCCTCGGCCGGGTGCTGCTTGTACAAATGCCACGCTCAGCTGCAGTCAGGCTTTGCGCCTTCCGCGTGGTGCTTGTCAACAGACAGAAAAAGGAGGAGACTTTACGCTGAAAACCTGCATACTCAGCCCTTCTAGAAAAACCACATGGTCTGACCACAGGGTGGCCCACGTCGCTACGGGGCCGCAGTGGGCCCGTGCTGAGCCGCTCACCTCCTGCAGTTTCGTTACACGTGGACCTTCAACACCAAAGTCCTGGACTTCCTAATTCTTGATTTGGCCTCTTAGGATCTGCACCTAGTTAAACTCTGTTTTGTTGAAGAACCACTTTAGAAATAAACCAAAGAGGGGAAAAATACCTTTGCCCAACACAGAGCCAAATACTTCTGATCGTGTGCCGTGTTGGAGGAGCCTCATCCTTGCGGGGAGAATGGTAGTAACAGTAGCAGAGGGGCTTTTCAAGTTTCACTGGAGTATAGGTGCTTTACAACGTCGCGTTGGCCTCTGCCGTACAGCGGAGTGAATCAGCCGTGCGTATACGGGTGTCCCGTTTTGGGTTTCCTTCCCGTCTAGGCCCCCCGGGGCTCTGGGTCGAGTCCTCTGTGCCACGCCGCGCGTTCCCCTTAGGACCTGTTTTATCTGCAGCCCTGCGTCTGCGCTGACCCTAACCTCCGGCCCGCCCCTCCCCTTCCTTCCGCCAGTCCATGCTGGCTCTCTAACTCCGTGTCTCTCTTTCTGCTTGGCACGTATGTTCATCTGTTCCTCTTGTCTAGAGGTCATGCATATATATCCGTGTGTGTGCTAATATATGGGATTTGGTTTTCTTTCTCACTTACTTCACTTCGTATGACAGCGTCTAGGTCCACGCATGGCTCTGAAAGTTAAGCAGTTTTTCTCCTTTTTATGGCTGAGTAATATCCCCTTGTATTAGCTGCCACATCTTCTTTATCCATTCATCTGCTGATGGACATTCACGTTCCTTCCACGTCCCGGCTATCGTCAGGAGTGCTGCATGAACCTTGGGCTACGTGTGTCTTTGGAATGGCGGGTCTCTCAGGGTACAACCATCCAGTGGTGGGCATGCTGACTCAATGGTAGCTTTATTTTTCATTTCTTCTGGCACCTCCACACTGTTCCCCACAGTGGCTGTCTCAGTTTACATTTCCACCAGCAGTGAAAGAGGGTCCCCTTTTTCTCCAGTACGTCCTCTCCAGCATGTATTGTTCATAAATTTTTGGACGATGGCCATTCTGACTGGTGTGAGGTGGTACCGCATTGGAGTTTTGATTTGCGTGTCTCTAATAATGAGCAATGTTGAGCATCTTTTCATGTATTTGTTGGCCATCTCTCTGTTTTCTTTAGAGAAATGTCTGTTTAGGTCTTCTGCCCAATTTTTGATTCTGTTGTTTGTTTGATATTGAGCTGCATGAACTGTTTGTACATTTTGGAGATTCAGTTCAGTTCAGTCATTCAGTGGTGTCCGACTCTCCACGACCCCATGAACCGCACCAACTCCCGGAGATTAATCTCTGTCAGTTGCTTCATTTGAAAATATTTTCTCCCATTCTGATGGTTGTCTTTTCATCTCTTTTTTAATATAAAATACATTGACTATCTATTGTCTTTAAAAAAATAATTTTGTCTAGTTACTTTCGGCTGTGCTGGGGCTTCGTCACCGCACATGGGCCTTTTCTAGTTGCGGCGAGCAGGAGCTAGTCTCTCGTGTGATGCGTGGGTTTCTCGCTGCGGCGGCTTCTGTGGAGCAGGGCTGTGGGGCGCACAGGCCTCACCAGGTATGGCTTTAGAGCTTGGGCTTAGTTGCTCTGTGGCATGTGGGATCTTCCCAGACCAGGGATCGAACTGGTGTCCCCTGCATTGCAAGGCAGACTCAAACCACTGGACCCCCAGCGAAGCCCTGTTGCCTTTTACAATGTTGTGTTCGTTTCTGCTGTACAACGTATGAAGCAGCTACAGGAAGGCATACGGCCCCTCCCTCGTGAGCCTCCCTCGCCCCGCCTCATCTCACCCCTCTCGGTCGTCGCCGAGCACAGAGATGACCTCCCTGTGTTGCACAGCAGTCTCCCACTCAGTTCAGTCGTGTCCGACTCTCTGCACCCCCATGGGCTTCATTCAGCACGCCAGGCCTCCCTGTCCATCACCAACTCTCCCGCGGCTTACTCAAACTCGTGTCCATCGAGTCAGTGATGCCATCCAACTCACCCTCTGTCGTCCCCTTCTCCTGCCCTCAATCTTTCCCAGCATCAGGGTCTTTTCCAGTGAGTCAGTTCTTTGCATCAGGTGGCCAAAGTATTGGAGTTTCAGCTTTAGCATCAGTCCTTCCAATGAATATTCAGGGCTGATCTCCTTCAGGATGGACTGGTTGGATCTCCTAGAAGTCCAAGGGACTCTCAAGAGTCTTCTCCAACACCACAGTTCAAAAGCATCCATTCTTCAGTGCTCAGCTTTCTTTATAGTGCAAACTCTCACATCCATACGTGACTACTGGAAAAACCATAGCTGTGACTAGATGGACCTTTGCTGGCAAAGTAATATCTCTGCTTTTCCATATGCTATCTAGGTTGGTCATAGCTTTTTTTCCCCAAGGAACAAGTTTCTTCTAATTTCATGGCTGCAGTCACCATCTGCAGTGATTTTGGAGACCAAAAGATAAAGTCTCTCACTGTTTCCATTGTTGCCCCATCTATGTGCTATGAAGTGATGGGACCAGATGCCATGATCTTAGTTTTCTGAATGTTGCGTTTTAAGCCAACTTTTTCACTCTCCTCTTTCACTTTCATCAAGAGGCTTTTTAGCTCCTCTTCACTTTCTGCCATAAGGGTGGTGCCACCTGCATAGCTGAGGTTATTGATATTTCTCCCGGCAATCTTGACTCCAGCTTGCACTTTATCCAGCCCAGCGTTTCTCGTGATGTGCTCTGCGTATAAGTTGAATAGGCAGGGTGACAGTACACAGCCTTGACGCACTCCTTTCCTAGTCTGCTGGCAACGCAAGACACCTGGGTTTGATCCCTGGGTCAGGAAGATCCCCTGGAGGAGGAAATGGCAATCCATTCACAGTGGATTCACACATAGCCACAATGCGCTGTGCTCTAGAACGTGAAAATGCCTTCCCACCAGCTCTCTATTTTCCACATGTTAGTGTGGGAACCCAGAAGCATGGTGCTGATGAGCCTATTTGCAGGGCAGGAATAGACACAGGTGTAGACAGTGGACTTGAGGACCAGCGGGGAAGGAGAGGGTGGCGTGAATCGAGAGACCAGCCCCGGCAGGCACGCACTGACCTGTGTGAGACATACAAACAGTAAGTGCTGGAGAGGATTTATTAGAGAAAAAGAGCCCTCTGACATGAGTGAGGCAGCTAGTGAGACACTGTTGCACGCACAGGGCGTTCATCTCAGCGCTCCATGATGACCACAAATGACCCAGTTTGTACCTTTTTATGGCTGTGTAATATTCCACTGTGTAGATGTACCACTTCTTCCTTATCCATTCATCTGTTGATGGACACCCAGGCTGCGTCCGTGTGCTGGCTGTTGTAAATAGCGCTGCAGTGAACCCTGGGGTACCTGCGTCTTTTTCCGTTTTGCTTTCCTCAGGGTATGTGCCTAGGAGTGGGGTTGCTGCTCATGCGGTGGGCTTACTTTTAGTTTTTCCAGGAACCTCCATACTGTTCTCCGTAGTGCTTATATCAGTTTACGTTTCCACCATCAGTGAAAGAGGGCGCTCTCTTTCTCCAGTAAGTCCTCTCCAGCATTTATTGTTTGTAGATTTCCACATGATGGCCATTCTGACCACTGTGAGGTAATATACCTCACTGTAGTCCTGATTTGTGTTCCTCTAATAAATAACTTCTATGCAGAGTACATCATGAGAAACACTGGGCTGGAAGAAACACAAGCTGGAATCAAGATTGCCGGGAGAAATGTCAATAACCTCAGATATGCAGATGACACCACCCTTATGGCAGAAAGTGAAGAGGAGCTAAAAAGCCTCTTGATGAAAGTGAAAGAGGAGAGCGAAAAAATTGGCGTAAAGCTCAACATTCAGAAAACGAAGATCATGGCATCTGGTCCCATCACTTCATGGGAAATAGATGGGGAAACAGTGGAAACAGTGTCAGACTTTATTTTTTTGGGCTCCAAAATCACTGCAGATGGTGACTGCAGCCATGACATTAAAAGACACTTGCTCCTTGGAAGGAAAGTTATGACCAACCTAGATAGCATATTAAGAAGCAGAGACATTACTTTATCAATAAAGGTCCATCTAGTCAAGGCTATGGTTTTTCCTGTGGTCATGTATGGATGTGAGAGTTGGACTCTAAAGAAAGCTGAGTGCTGAAGAGTTGATGCTTTTGAACTGTGGTGTTGGAGAAGACTCTTGAGAGTCCGTTGGACTGCAAGGAGATCCAACTAGTCCATCCTAAAGGAGATCAGTCATGAATATTCATTGGGAGGGACTGATGTTGAAGCTGAAACTCCAATACTTTGGCCACCTGATGCAAAGAGCTGACTCATTTGAAAACCCTGATGCCGGGAAAGATTGAGAGCAGGAGGAGAAGGGGCCGACAGAGGATGAGATGGTTGGTTGGATGGTATCACCGACTCGATGGAGATGAGTTTGGGTAGGCTCTGGGAGTTGGTGATGGACAGGGAGGCCTGGCGTGCTGCGATTCTTGGGGTTGCAAAGAGTCGGACACGACTGAGCTACTGAACTGAACTGAACCAAGTGTTGCTACTCCAGGTTCACTTTGATTTCTGTTTGCTTGGAGTATCTTTTTCAGTCCCTCACTTTCAGTCTCTATGTGCCCCTAGGTCTGAAGTGGGCATCTTGTATGGGTCTTATTTTTGTATTCATTCAGCCAGTCCATGTGTTTTGGCTGGAGCATTTAATCCATTTTCATTTAATTATTGATATGTATGGACTTCCCTGGTGGCTCAGAGGTTAAAGCGTCTGCCTGAAATGCGGGAGACCTGGGTTCGATCCCTGGGTCGGGAAGATTCCCTGGAGAAGGAAATGGCAACCCACTCCAGCTCTCTTGCCTGGAGAATCCCATTGTCGGAGGAGCCTGGTGGGCTACAGTCCATGGGGTTGCAAAGAGTCGGACACGACTGAGCGATTTCACTTTCACTTTCGTGTTCCTATTACTATTTTCTTAATTGTTTTGGGTTTGCTTTTGTAGCTCTTTTTCTTCATTTGTGTTTCCCACTTTAAGAAGTTCCTCTAGCATTTGTTGTAAAGCCATTTTGATGGTGCTGAATCTTTTTTAGCTTTTGCTTGTCTGTAAAGCTTTGATTTCTCCATCAGATCTGAATGATACCCTTGCTGGGTAGAGTAATCTTGGTTTGCTGGTTTCTCCCTTTCATCAGTTTAAATATACCTGGCCACTCCGTTCTGGCCTGCAGAGTTTCTGCTGAAGAAATCCGCTGATAAACTTTTGGGGATTCCATTGCATACTATTTGTTGCAGTCCCCTTGCTGCTTTTAATATTTTTTGCTTTGAATCTTTGTTAGTTTGATTAATATGTGACTTGGCGAGTTTCTCCCTGGGTTTGTCCTGTATGGGACTCTCTGTGCCTCCCAGACTTGTGTGACTGCAGTGGGCCTGTGCTGAGTGACTCACTTCCCTCAGTTTTGTTACCCCTAGGCCCCGTCATCTGAGCATTCAACACCATAGTCCTGCATTTTCTAAGTTTTGATTCAGCTTCTTATGATTTTGGCCTTTTTAGAGTCTGTTTTATTGAAAAGCCACTTCAGAAATAAACTCAAGAGGGAAAAAATACCTTTGCTCAACACAGAGCCAAATATTTATTGTTCTACACTGTATCTGAAGAATCTCACCCTTATGGGGAGAATAGTAGTAACAGCAACAATTAATAATACTAATATTTAGCATTGACCCATTGCTCTGCTGCTGAAAGGGCCGTGCAGTTGTTACCAGGAGGGAGGACCTTCACAACAGCCCTGTGAAGTAGGGATTATTCCCTACTTTTCAGGTGAAGAAGCTGGGGCTCAGAGCACAGCTGAACTGGGCATCTTGGAGAGAAGGCAGGCCCCAGGCCTGGGAATTAACATTATTCGAAGGTGCCACAACTGTGGTGTTGGAGAAGTCTCTCGAGAGTCCCTTGGACTGCAAGGAGATCCAACCAGTCCATCCTAAAGGAGATTAGTCCTGAATATTCATTGGAAGGACTGATGCTGAAGCTGAAACTCCAATCCTTTGGCCACCTGATGTGAAGAGCTGACTCATTTGAAAAGACCCTGATGCTGGGAAAGACTGAAGGCAGGAGGAAAAGGGGAAGACAGAGGATGAGATGGTTGGATGGCATCACCAACTCAAAGGCCATGAGTCTGAGTAAACTCCAGGAGTTGGTGATGGACAGGGAGGCCTGGAGTGCTGCAATCCATGGGGTCTCAAAAAGTCGGACACGACTGAGCGAGTGCACTAAACTGAACTGAAGGTGCCACATGAAGGCTGGCATTCTTCTCAAAGGCCTGGTTGCCCTCATGCCAGGCCCATTCCTTACCTGGAGAGATGGAAGTCATGGGGTGACTTCTGATATCATGTTATGTGATTAACGTTAAATGGTCTGGGGAGTGTGGTCAGAGCCTCCCCTTTCTCAGGTGCTGTGAGACCAGGAGCAGAAGAACCGCAGGACTGGGGAGCCTCTACTCATGGTAAATGCTGTAGGTTTTCCAAAGTAGAGATAAAAATGTGACCTGCGGTGGGGTGCAAGAAACTTCCTTATGTTTCCTCTCCCTAATCCCATCTATCCACCCATTCATCGATCCATCCACCTACCCTCCTACCCATCAGCTCATTCATCCACCCATGGTCATTCATCCACCCACACTCATTCACCCAACCATCTACCTGTTCATCCATCCACACATCCATCTACCAACTCAGCCTCTCACCCCTCCATCCATTATCCAACCATCTATCTATCCACTTACTCACCCATCCATTAACATCCGTCTGTCCATCCAATTGGGCTTCCCAGGTGGCTCAGTGGTAAAGAACCCACCTGCCAAGCAGGAGGCCTGGGTTCAGTACCTGGGTCCAGAAGATCCCCGGAGAAGGAAATGGCAACCCTCTCCAGGATTCTTGGCTGGAAAGTTCCATGCACAGAGGAGCCTGGTGGGCTTCAGTCCATGGAGTCACGAAACTGGACATGACTGAGTGAGTAGCAGCTATTTACTTATCCACCCCCCATCTACTGACCCCTTTATCTGCCCATCCGTTAGCCATCTATCTATTCGCCCATTTACTCACTCATCCATCCACCCACCTATCCACCCATCCCTCCACCCATTCACTGACCCACCCATCCATTATCCATCCACCAATCCAGTTTACTCATCCATCCATCCATCTACACATCCACCCATCCACTTATCCATCTGCCCACCAACCCATTCACTCACCCACCCATTATCTTTCCATCTGTTCATCCACTGATCCATCCGTCTAGCTACTAATACATCCATCCATCTACCCACTTACCTATCCATCCATTATCCATCCACTTACCCATCTTCCATCCACTCACTCATCCCTCCATCCACCCATCCACCTACCATTCTAGTGACCCTCCCACTTACCCACCTATCTATTATCCATCCATCTGTCCATCCACCTATCCACTCTCATCCATCCATCCATCTACCCATCCACTCACCCACCAACTTACCCACCTATCCATTATTTATCCATCTACCCATATACCCATCTACTCACTCATCCATCCATCCATCTTTCTACCCATCCACCAACCCACTCACTTATCCATCCACCTAGCTACTAATCCATTCATTCATCTATCCACCCACTTACCTAATCATTCATTATCCATCCACTTATCCATCCACCATCCACTCACTCATCCATCCACCCATCTGTCTTCCCATGCACCCCTACCCACTTACCCACCCACCCATTATCCATCCACCTATTCATCTACCCACTCATCCACCCATCTAGCCATCCACTGACTGACTCACCCATCCACCTACCCACCATCCTTCATCCATCCACCTACTTACCCATCCCCACCCATCAGCTCACTCATCTACCCATTCACTCACTCATGCATCCATCCATCTACCCATCCACCAACCCACCCACTTACCCATCTGTCCATTATCCAACCATCCAACTATCCATTTATCCATCCACTCATTCATCCATCCATCCATCCACCTACGCACCAAGCCATTAACATCCATCTGTCCATCCAATTGGGCTTCCCCGGTGGCTCAGTAGTAAAGAATCCACCTGCCAAGCAGGAGACGCAGGTTCAGTCCCTGGGTCAGGAAGATCCCCTGGAGAAGGAAATGGCAACCCACTCCAGTATTCTTGCCTGGAAAATTCCAGGCACAGAGGAGCCTGACAGGCTTCAGTCCACGGAGTCAGAGTCAGACATGACTTAGCGACTAAACAGCAGCAGCATCCCTCCATCCACTTATACGTCTGGTCATCAACTCACTCATCCACCCACCCATCTACCCATCCACCCACCTGCCTCTTACCCACCCATTACCCATCTATCTGTCCATCCACTTACCCATCTTCCATCCACTCACTCATCCATCCATATATCCATCCACCTAGCTCTTCATCTACCCATCCATCTACCCATCCAGTGACCCACCCACGTACCTACCTATCCATTATCCATCCACTCACTCATCCATTTCCCATCCACCCACCCACTTACCCACTTATCTATTATTTATCCATCTACCCATTCACCCCTCTACTCACTCATCCATCCATTCATCCATTTACCCATCCACCAACCCACTCACTTACCCACCCATTATCCATCCATCCATCCACTTATCCATCCTACTAGCCAATAATACATCCATCTATCTACCCTCTCAGTTACCTATCCATCCATTATCTATCCACTTACCCATCTTCCATCCACTCACTCATCCCTCCATCCACCTATCCATCCACCCATCCCTCTCCCCATTGAGTGACCCACCCATGTACCCACCTATCCATTATCTGTGCATCCACCTACCTATCCACCCACTCATCCATGTACCCATCCACCTACCCACCCACCTTTTATCCGTCTATCCATCCACCCATCTACTCACTCACCCATCCATCCATCCATCTACCTACCCACTTACCTATCCATCCATTATCCATCCATCTTTCTATCCACTCATCCACTCATTCATTCATCCTTTCACCTATCCACCTAGTGACCCACTCACCCCCCTACCCATTACTCACCCATCTAACATCCACTCATTCATTCATCCATTCACCTATCCACCTAGTGACCCACTCACCCCCCTACCTATTACTCACCCATCTACACATCCACCTATCCACTCACTCATCCACCCCCACCCACTTACCCACCCATCCATTACTACCCACTTATTCATCCACCCACTCACCCATCCATCTAACCATTCACTGACCCACGCACCTACCCACTCATCTATTATCCATTTATCCTTCCACTTACCCACCCATCTACTTATTCAGCCATCCATCTCTTCATTCACTGATCCATCCACCTACCCACTGACCTCCCACCTACCCATCCATCCATTATCCGTCCATCTATCCATCCATTCATCCATCCATCTAGCTATCCACCTACCCATCCACTTACACACTCATCCATTATCCATCCATCCTTCTATCCACCCATCCACTCACTCATTCATCCATTCACCTATCCACCTAGTGACCCACTCACCCCCCTACCCATTACTCACCCATCTATACAGCCACCTATCCACTCACTCATCCACCGCCCACCCACTTACCCACCCATCCATTACCATCCACTTAGTCATCCACCCACTCACCCATCCATCTACCCATCCACTTACCCACTCATCCATTATCCATCCATCTTTCTATCCACCCATCCTCTCACCCATCCGTCCATCCACTCATCCCTTTCCGTGCCTACACATCCAGACACCCGTGTAAAGAAGACAAAAAAGGTCCAAGGGAAGAAGTCAAACAACTGTCCAGTCATTTTATTTGTCCATGCTGTGATCCAGGCCCAGTGCTAACATTGGGGAGTCTGACACCGCCTACAGACACCGAGGGGCTCCCAGTGTGTGGGGCCAGGGGACTGTCGTCTCAGAGGTATCTGAGTTTCATCAGTGTCTGTGGGCACAGAGTTCAGAGGTGCCATTTCTTCTTGGTGGCTCAACAAAATTGCCAAAGATCCCAGCAACCTGCATCACACCACAAGCTCTCACCCGCAAGCTGATACCCCCGGGACCAGAAGATCAACAGGCACACAGCACCCTGAATCTCCCAGGCACGTGGAGAGAGAGACACAGAAGGCCGTGTACTTGCAGGAGCACACAAGACGTATACGTCGGCACCGGAAGGTGCTCGAGGGGGCGGCCACACGACAGTGCTGAGCATCCCTAAAGTGCGTGTGTGTGTGTGTGCCTCTCTCTCACACACACCCACAGGGAAATGCAAACAGACACGCATTAGAACACCCACACCCTCCTGGATGAGAGACTTCCAGGTTGAGAGGCACTGGATGTCGGTGGACCCAGCGTAGCGGCCTCATCCACACCTTTCTGCGCCCTGGGACTGTGCCATCCAGGAAGCTCTGCTGCTCGAGGGGCCCCTCGCCCAGCTCCACTGCCCCATAACCGAGGACGCCCAGCAGCAGCAGGGCCTCCTGAGGAGGGGCGGGCATCCTGAGGAGGAGCAGGCATCCTGAGGAGGACGGGCTCCCTCGGCTGACTTCTGCCAGGCGGTTCCAACGTGTCCCTGTGACAGTCACGTGGGGCCCAGGACATGAGCCTGTGGTCCACACGGCTCCGCTCAAGGTCACCACTCGGGGGCCCTGCTCAAAAGCCCGGAGCTCAACAGGCCAGGGCCAGGGACCTGCCTCCTCCTCGGGGAAACTGACGCAAGCACAGCCCAGGCGTCTGGGGCCGCTCCTGCCCACCTGGCCAACAGGGCTGGAGAACCCAGCCGTGCAAGCCAGGGTCTCCGTGGGGCCTGACCCCACACCCAGGCCCGGCCCCTCCTCACCCCAAAGGGAGTACCGGGATTAAGAAGCAGCCCAGGCTGTGGGATGATACAGGCAGACTCAATATAAATAAAATATTCATATAAAAATAGTCTCTTAGAAAATATTCTCTCTTATCCAGTGGCTCACTTTCTAGAAGGTGGGAACTGCTGGGGGTTTAGCATTACCTTTCCCCTCTCTCTCTCTCTGTTCCAAACTGGACTTTTCTAGTGGGGAGGTTTGAGCTGGGGAGGACTACAGGCTGGGAACCATATTCTAGAAAACGTCTCCCAATTCCAGACCAGCTTAAATCTCTGAGAATTAGCAGCAAACAGCAAAAAAAAAAAAAATGTGTGTGTGTGTACGTGTATCTATATACGTAGAAAGGCTGTCTGCCCTTGCACTTGAGCATCTCGTGCAGCAAGGGGGTCCTCGCGAAATCAGCTAGGAAAAGCTCTGCCTGAAGAATCACTACGCACAGTTCTACTCCACTCCCTGTCCTAGTGGCAGAACATCCCACAGGGAAAGCCAGCGGTCCACGTTGATTGCAGAAAACGGATCCCGACGAGGTGGAAGGGTTCTTGTTTAATTAAATAAATTAATATTATTTTAATATCAGAATAAATTGTTAAATATTGCTATTACTGTTGAGGCCCCCGGGGTCCAGTGTTTCAGGCTCTGCTCCGGCCGAGGGTGGCGTCTGGGTGAGGCGTGGATGCTGACTCGGGGTCCGGGAGGGGTCCCCCGCCCCCCCGCCCACCAGCAGGGGCCCCTGCCTCCACCGCCCCAGCAGACAAGACAAGCTCAGCAGCAGCTCCGGAGGCTGGGGCCGGGCCCGCGGCGGGGAAGGCGGCCGGGCCTCCACCGCCCCGCCCGTGCGCGGCCCGGGACCGCCGCCCGCCGCTCACTTGCACGTGTAGACCTCGGTGCGCTCGCTGCACGTGTTGCACTTGACGTAGCAGCACCAGTGGAACTTGCAGTTGCACTGCCACACGCGGGCATACTGGTGGGTGTTGTAGCCGCGGCCGCAGCACATGAGGTCGCAGCCGCTGGCCTGGGGCGCCGTCTTGTTGCAGGCGCGGCCCTGCGTGCCCACGCTGCCCGTCACCGGGTCCTCCTCGCAGTAGTTGGGCGACTTCTCGATGTACACCAGGTCGGTGTCCATGGGCTTGCGGTAGGACAGCGGCTTCTTGATCTTGAGGAAGGTGGGCCGCTTGTTGCGGCTGGCGCGCACGGGCTCCACGTGGACCGCCTCGTTGTACTTGTCCTTGAGCACGTAGCCCAGCTCGCGGAACTGCGGCAGCGTGGTCCAGCAGGTCTTGGTGGTGCAGGAGCCTGAGACGCCGTGGCACTTGCACTCCAGCTTCATGTTTTCCTCCAGGATCTGCGGGGGCAGCGGGGAGGGCACAGCTTGTCACGGCAGGGCCAGGCGGGGCACCCCCGGGGCCACCCCCCCCCACCCCGCCACGCTGCCCTGCCTGGTTGGGTTTGGCCTGTGCTTTTCTTTCCAGGGGCTGCCCTGCTGGCTCAGCTGGTAAAGAATCCGCCCACAATGCAGGAGACCTGGGGTCGATCCTGGGGTTGGGAAGATCCCCTGGAGAAGGGCACGGTTACCCGCTCCAGTATTCTGGCCCCGAGAATCCCATGGACTGTACAGTCCATGCGGCCGCAAAGAGGCGGACACGCTGAGCCACTTTCACTCGCTGTCTTTCCGGTGCCGGAAGCTCAGACCTGGATGCAAAGCCTCCCCAGGACTTGCCTGCCCTCCCTGCTCCCGACCCCAAGGGGGCCTCACGCCGCTGCTTAGATCCATGCAGGCCCGTCTTGACCACACGTGGGTTCTCTCAGGGCTGCGCCGGGTTAAAGTCACTTCGGAACCAACATTTGAAAGCCAGGAGGGCACTTTCAAAGACAAGCTGCCTGGTGTTCTGCCAGGCCAACAGAACAGGTACCCAGCAACTCTGAAGTGATGCTCAAAATTATTTCATAACCAGAGCAGCTGGGCGCTGACCTGCTGGCGTGGGAGCTGGCCAGAGGCCAGCACGGCTGTCCAGTGGCGTCTGGCTCACCTCAGCCAGCTCGGCCATCCGGGCAGTGATACCCGGAACTGTGCCAGCCTCCACCTCCCTCCTAGGCCGGCAGCCCTCAGCTCGCCCCAGTCCTTACTGCTCCCTGGAGCCGTCAGGACTGGTTTAAGTCCCAGATCTGGCATGAGCCTGCTGAGCGCCCTCAGGCAGCTTGCCTGTTTCCCCATGTGCGGAACCAGGGTGATGGCTGTACTTCATCATAACCCTCCAGTGAGATGCTGGCCAGAAAGGAGAGAGGGTGGACTTCGGAGACACACAGGAAGCTCAGCTGTCTAAGACACAATGTGGCACCGAAGAAGCGGGTGCAAAGAGGATCTGCCCTGTGGGGGCAGTGACAGGAAGCTCCAGGACGGGCAAAGCTAACGGCTGGGCTCCGCGCCGTCTTCGTCTGCAGAAACAGGCTGGGACGGCCCGTGGCCTGGACTTTGCTGGCCCCTGCTGTGGACATGATTGACTCTGCGACCCCACGGACTGCAGCGCACCAGGCCTCCCTGTCCTTCCCCATCTCCCGGAGCTCGTTCAAACTCACGTCCATCGAGTCGGGGATGCCATCCCCCCATCTCATCCTCCGTCGCCTCCTTCCCCTCCTGCCCTCAGTCTTTCCCAGCATCAGGGCTTCTTCCAATGAGGCAGCCCAACAGTTAAAGAAGACGACGTTTACCAAGCCCCCCACAGGACAGGATATTTATATTGCTATCTAGGTTGGTTGTCCGCGCCCCCCGCCCAGTTTTTGTCTCCTTCCCTCCCTCCTTTGTGTTGTTCACTGGTTTAAACTCTGTGTGTGAAAAGGCGTCTTTGGAGTTAAAGTGTCTTCTCCTTCCAGGCTATCTTCAGCCTGATGTCATCCTAACAGGCCCTTGCTGCTGGGTGCCAGGCACGGGATGGGCATGTGCTGGTGGGCGCCGTTTCTGGGTCATCGCGTGTGAGCGCGTTTGTGGTCCTTCATCCTCACCGCCCGGCCGCCTGTGCCCGCTTCAGTGCCAGACTAAGGGAGGGAGGGAGTAAGCGGCCCGGGCACACTCTGGGTCCCTGCACTTGTGTTGTTGTTTCATTGCTCAGTCGTGTCCGACTCTCTGCAACCCTACAGACTGCAGCCCACCAGGCTCCTCTGTCCATGGGATTCTCCAGGCAAGAAGACTGGAGTGGGTCGCCATTCCCTTCTCCAGGGGATCTTCCCGACCCAGGGGTCAAACCTGCATCTCCTGCGCTGGCAGGCAGATTCTGTACCACTGAGCCAGCAGGGACGCTCCTGCCCTGGCGTCTTATGTAACTCTGCGGGGTTAGCAGGATTCCATTTAGCGAGGCAAAAACCAAGGCTCAGCTGACCCCCCGAGCGGGTCTGTGCGGCGTTTGGAGGCCAGGGTCTTGCTGTTGAGGTCGCGAGGCACGTGCTTGGTGGCTGAATACTTGCCGTGTGGCCTTGGGGTTGTTGCTCCCCCTCTCTGAGCCTCGGCTGCTTTCAGTGAACCTGGAGTGACGGGACCAGCTTCTCTGACAAAAGTTAAGGGGGCTGGGATAGAGTCTGATGTTCCCAAAGTAGCCATTAGTTCTGCCTCTGGGCTGGGCCTGTGTGGGTGCTGGGGATGCAGAGGCGACCAGGTCAGATCCCTGTCTCCAAGGACAGGCCTGTGTCCAGGGTCCTCTCGGCTCCAGACGCTCCGAGTCCAAGACGTGACTGGTCACGATACTCAACAGAAGGGAAGCCCACAGTGTCTGCACTCAAACACGCCAGCGAGGCCGGGGCACCAGAGTTCTCGGACTCAGCTGAACGCCTGGTTCCAGGACACGGGTCGTGTGACCGCCCCCCCCATGGTGCAGCTGGTGGGGGGCAGCCCCCAACTCACACAGATGCCCCTGTGCTCATCAGTGAGCAGACAGTCCCCAGGAGGCACCCTTCCATGTTGGCCTAAAAGGCAGAGGTGTCGTGTGAGTTGGGGGTGGGGTTCAGCAGGCGTTTCTGGGGCTGGATGTCCTGGCTGGTGGATCTTAGAGCATCAGAGCCTCCCACACAGATGCCTGGGGTGAGGGGCATTCAGAACAGGTTCTGACGCTGAGCAGGGGTGAGGATGCGGAGCGCCTGGCTCGGAAGTGGCCCCCTCCGAGGTGCTTGCCCTGGAAATCGCATGCTCACAAACAGGTTCAGGGATGTTCCTGCCAGCAGCGTTCGTGACGGCTTTGTGGGCACGATCTGATGTCCGTCCATGGTAAGACGGATAAATGGAGGTGAGTGGGCTCAACAGGGCCCTCGAGGGCAGGGACCTTGAACAGCCACGGCGGCAGAGGTCAACCTCGGAACACGGGGGGAAGGGAAGGGGGCAGTCGTGGGAGTTCTGCACAGAATGACTGTGTGTGTATCAAGTCCAGAGGCGGCAGAACTCGACTGGAGAGAAAGGGCCACAGATACACCAGGACAGTGGTTGTCCCTGGGGTAGGAGGCGAGGGCCTGGGGCTGGCCACGGTCACCAGGGGGCTCCTGGGGTCCTGGCAGCTTTCTGTTCCTTGATGTGGGTGCTTTCTCTTTATTCCTTTAAATCCTCGTGGACGATCTGAGAGCTTGTTTTGTACGTGAGCTGCACTTGTGATTTATAAAAACGCAATGGGCGCAGGAGCCCACAAGCACATGGAGAGAGAACGCACGTCAGTAGCTCCGGGAAAACACAGGATCAGCACCGCAGTGAGACAGCACGCACCAGCCAGCGGGGTGTGCGAGAGGAAAGAGAGAACCGCTGTTGCCGCAGGATGTGGAGAAGTGGGGCCCTCGTATGCTGCTGGGGGACGTGAGCGGGTGAGCCCCCAGAGACAGCCGGGCAGCTCCTCTGTGTTAAACACGGCTACCGAGTGACCCGGGACCCTGCTCCCCACCCTCATCTCACAGGCTGAAATCCTAGCCCCTGGAGGGTAGTGGGGGTCCTTTGGGAGGGTCTTCAGTCACAAGTGAAGCCCTCATGAATGCTATTGGTGCCTCGTGAAGGAAGCTCCAGGGAGGCCCCTTCCAGCCCAGGAGGACAGAGAGAAGGTCCCGGCCGAGATCCAGGAAGTGGGCCCTCACCAGGGCACAAGCCACACCTCGGGCTCCCCGCTCCCAGGACGGGGAGAAGCACGCTTCTGTTGTCCTGCTCCCGTGCCGCCCAGTCTGGGGCGCTCTGCTGGAGCTGCCCGGGCACCCCGACACAGCCAGCAATCCTCCCTAGGTGTTGGGTTGGCCACAGAGGTCATTTCAGTTTTTCCGCAGATGTTAGAGCAAGGATAATGAGACATCTGTTCATCACCTGTGCGCACCTGGGTCTGTGCTTTTATAGGGGGTGTCTTACTTGACTCCACGATTCCACTTAACAAGGCAAAATCTAAGGGTCAGCTGACTCTAGAGCTGGTCTGTGCGGTGTTCGGAGGCCAGGGTCTCATTGCCGAGGGGTGCGAGTTGAGTGCTTGGTGGCTGCTTATTCGCTGTGTGGCCCTGGGGTTGCCACTCCGCCTCAGCCTCAGCCGCCTTCACTAAACATGGAGTGAAGGCAGTTCGATCTTTTGTGGCAAAAGTTGCCAGGGGGCGGCGGGGGGGTGGCTGGGCGAGAATCAGAGATTCCAGAAGTCGCCGTTAGTTCTGTCTCTGGGCTGGGCCTCTGGGGGTGCTGGGGCCGGAGAGGTGACCAGATCAGGTCCCCATCTCCAGGGATGGGCCCGTGTCCAGGGTCCGCTTGACCCCAGACGCTCGGCCTTGAGGAGGAGGTAACCCCGGTGAGTCAACATACTCAACAGAAGGGAAGCCTCCACGTACACATCCACATAAAAAGGCGGATTAAACAGTGTGTACAGCAGCACCCTTTACAACAGCCCCAAGTGGAAACGACCCAGACGAGCACTGACGGGCGAAGAGAGAAAACGTGGGCCGCCCGCACAGCAGAGTGTCACCCACGAAGAGGGACGGGCGCCGACCCCGCCGCAGTGCACCCTGATCACGCGGCACTCAGTGACCGAAGCCAGACCCACGGGACCAGGGCCGGCCTCATCGCGTTTACCGGCGACCTCCGGGAGAGGCAGCGCCGTGCAGACAGGAGGCAGGCCAGAGAGGTGCGGGCGAGTGCTGGAGGGCGCGGGGCTCTTCTGGAGGTAAGCTGACTGCGGGGATGGCTGTGCACACGTGACGATATCAAACAGTGCTGAGCTGTGCCCTTCGGGTGAGGGCCATGCCACGGTGTGCGCAGTAGACTGTAACTAAGCTGGCTTTAAAAAAAAAACAAAGTTCTTGGCCGGTTGTGAGGAGGCACTGGGGGACACCCAGAGTGTCCCTGGCGGTGGCCCCCGGGCGGCGAGCCCCAGCGCCAGGGCCAGACGCCCGGGCAACCGCCGCCAGCTCACCGCCTCCCTCCTCCTCTGGGGCCACCATGGCCTGTGGCCCTGGCAGCACTTGCATGGGCCCCTGATCGCATGACACACAGCCCGTTACTTAACCCTGCAGAGTCTGCATTTTGAGAGCTTGGGGATCGCATTAAGTCCACATTAAGCTGGAGACGCCCAGGCAACCGCCGCCAGCTCACCGCCTCCCTCCTCCTCTGGGGCCACCATGGCCTGTGGCCCTGGCAGCACTTGCATGGGCCCCTGATCGCATGACACACAGCCCGTTACTTAACCCTGCAGAGTCTGCATTTTGAGAGCTTGGGGATCGCATTAAGTCCACATTAAGCTGGGCAGAATCACAACCGCGCGGGCCAGGACTGGTCACTCAGACGGGCACCAAGCCCTCTCCCCCAGGCAAGGGGGCGCGAGCAGAGGAAACGCCTGTGGGACAAAGCCAAGCTCGGCTGCCAGCATCCGAGCCGCCGGCGTGGGGGGCCTTCCGCGGCCCTCCCACTTGGGGCCTGGGCTGCAGTTCTGGGTCAGGCAGTGACGGGTCCGCGCACCTTCCCCGTGGCCTGGCCCATGGCCAGAGAGAAGTCAGCAACAGGTGCCTTCACACCCTGGCAGAGCTGGTACCCCGGGCTCGAGCACCCAGCCCGAGCGTCTGGGGTCCTGGGGGCCCTGCCTCGCCAGGTGGAGGGGAGGGGAGGGGCAGTGGGGGCCTGGACCGCCCGCGTGGGCCGCTGTCGGTATTTCTGCCCGTGGCTGCGCCTCTGGGTCCCTCCTGGCTTAACGGCTGGGCCCTCGAGACTGCCTGGGCGAGGCCACACTGGCATCCTTGATGCAGACGCCTCGCGGGATGAAAGGAAAGGCCGCCGAGAAAGCAGGTCGCGAGGCCCTCTGCGTTCTCCTCCTGCCCCTCACCCCGCCTCTCACCGCCGGTCAGGCAGGGAGGGACTGGCCTTCATGGACGTGGCTCCGGGTGAGGAGCGGGGCCTCACTTGGTGAGTAACGTTGAGCCACAGCAGCTGTGCCCTTGCAAAGAGCACATGGGGAAGCAGGGCGCAGGCAGCTGCCTCAAATAAGAGAGTAAGCGAGACGAAGATGGTGGAGCTGGGTCAGGGGTGCGGAGTGCGGGGATGGGGGCGGGGGGCTGCGCGACATCGCCGGGCTGGACATCCTCTCGGAAGGAGGGTGGCTCCAGCAGAAGCAGAGGCCCAGGGCGGGGCAGCACAGGCCCCGAGGGGCGGACACTGCGGCCAGAGGGCAGAGGATCCCAGGCTTCCGCTGAACAGGGCCAGGGCCGCGCAGAGCCCGGGGGGGGCCTCCCACAGGCCCTGCTGACCACGCTCAGGAGCGGCGGCTGGGTTTTTCTGTTTTTAGTGGAATATGATGTGTGTTCCTGAGGTACAGCATCGTCCATCAGCCATACGTACCAAGGGATGTGGGTGAACCTGGAGCCTGTCTCAGAGTGAAGTCAGTCAGAAAAACACGTTTACACACATGTGTGGAATCTAGAAAAACGGTGCTGAAGCCCTGCGGCAGGGCAGGAAGAGACGCCGCTGGAAGGAGCGGGCTTGTGCACGGTGGGGCAGAGACGGGGTGGACGAACTTCGAGAGTGGCAGTGACGTGCACACACTGCCGTGCACACCCTGCCGTGTGCAAAGCGGGCTGCCGCACAGCACGGGAGCTCCACTCGGTGCCCTGCGATGACCTAGAGGGTGGGTGGGTGGGAGGGAGGAAGAGAAGCTCCAAGAAGTTCCACATTCACTGGGGAAGTGTGAGAATAATGCAGAGGGCCCCAGCGCATCCTTCACCCCGTTTTGCCCGTGGCTAACACCTCACCTCAGTGTTCTTGCCTGGAGGATCCCAGGGACAGGGGAGCCTGGTGGGCTGCCGTCTATGGGGTCGCACAGAGTTGGACACGACTGAAGCGACTTAGCAGCAGCAGCAGCAGCAACACCTCACCTCAGCATAATGTACACTTATTAGCATGGTAAATTAATGAACGAGCTAAGGGCATCCCTGGTGGCTCAGCTGGTGAAGAATCCGCCTGCAATGTGGAAGACCTGGGTTCGATTCCCTGTGTTGAAAACATCCCCTGGAGAAGGGAACGGCTACCCACTCCACTATTCTGGCCTGGAGAAATCCAAGGACTGTATGGTCCATGGGGTCGCAAAGAGTCAGACACGACCGAGCCACTTTCTTCTTATAACGTTTGCGTATTCAGTGAAGTCCGTACTTCATTCGGATGCCCTGGGCTGGTACCTCATGTCCCCTTCCTGTTCCAGGAGCCCATCCAGGCCACCCCATGGCCTTCAGCCTGCCTGTCTCCCTGGGCCGCGAGATGGGGTTTTGAGGACAGGACAGCCAGTGGCGGCCAGGAGCACGATTTATGATTTGTAAAAGTCCGCTCACTGGATGTAACAAAGGCACCAGTCACTCCGGTCCCGGGAGACTGTGTGTGTGAGAGAGAGAGTCCAGGGGTATCTGGGAAAGTTCTGCACCTTCTGCTCAGTTTCACTGTGAACCTAAAACCTGTCTGAAACATAGTCTTTAAAAAATCCCAGGCGAGAGGCTGTACCCAGGGAGAGTCCCTGGAGTCCAGACTTGGTCGATTCTGCTGCTGATGGGCTGGAGGGCCTCCCTGGACCTGGGTTTCCCCATTTCAAAGTCAAGGGTTTGAAGTAAATGATTCCCAAGGCTGCTTCTGATCCTAAGAATCCTGACCTTGTACCAACACTGCTCTTCAACCCAAAGTGTTTTCGGGGGTCTGACACCTGCTGAGAGATGGGCACTTCCATCCCATTTCACAGGTGAGGAAACTGAGGCTCAGAGAAGGGACTCAAGACCACAGCGCAGGCTGCATCGCCTCCATACGTCTGTCTGGAGCCCTCCCCACCCTGCGCCTCCCACCCCGCCCCCAGGAGACTGGCCCGGAAGGCTGCAGCCTGAGCTGGCTCTCGCTCCTAGGGGTGAGTGGTCTGGCCCCGAGCACAGCTGCCTCGGGGTGAATGCAGGGGCTCTGGCCAGTGGAGGCCCCGGAGGGAGCCCCGGGGGCAGAGCCAAGTCCTGGTTCTCATTCCCCCGCTCCTCCCCGCCGGCCCCACGGGGTGGCCACGTCCCCCTTGCCAAGGGCACCAGTCGCAGCTCCCACATGCCCTGTGCGCCCCCTGGGTTCCAGCAGCCTGACCCCCTGGCCCACCCGGCCTGAGGAGTAACGGCCCCCCTGCTGCCAGCCCCAGGGGCTGCACCCTCCCTCTGGGCTCCCTTGCCTGCGTCCTCTATTCCATTCGCCTCTCGCTTTCCTGCAGCGTATCGCACAAGCCACAGTCCACCCTCCTAAACGTGTGCGCGTCAGTGGCTTTAGTACATGCAGAGCGTGCAGCCGTCACTGCCCAGCGCAGAGCGCTTCATCATCCGAGAGAAAGCCCGTGCTGGGCAGCAGGAGTCACTCCAATTTCTCCCTCCTCTCGGGCCCTGGCAACTGCTCATCTGCTTTCTCTATATATAGATTTTGTTTGCCTGTCCAGGACGTTTCGTGTAAACGGGCTCATACAGAGTACGGCCTTTTGTGTGTCTAGCCCCCAGCACTCAGCACGATGCTTTCACAGTTCAGCCCCGGTGCAGCAGCTGTCAGCACCCCATTCCTTTTCAGGGCTGAATAATATTCCCTTGTAGGGCTGTGTGGCGCTCTATCCGCCCAGTCACCAGCCGTTGGTTTGCAGGCTCTCTGGTTAAAACTGTCCTGGATTTCCTAGTTGGACCGTGTCGGCCGCCCGGCCCTGACCCAGTGCTACACCCTGGTTCCTCGTGGCAGGCCTGGGCACGAGCCGCCCCTCGACTCCCAGGCCACGCGCTCTCCCCTCCCTCCAACTCTGGGCCCTGCACCTGCCAGCCCTCATCTGGAAGGCCAATCTTAACTGCCTTTACGGAGGCTCGACCCAACAATTCCACCGCAGAATATGTACCCTCCGGGCTAGGCGCATACATGTGTAAAATGACAGCCTCGGAGAGGCGTTATCTGCGATATCAAAAGGCCGAAAGGCTCTCGGATCCACCAACGGGACCGGTTCTGTGAATCACGGGGCACCGATAAACTGGAATGTCCTGAACTGCCAGAGAGGACGCGGCGGCCCTGAGCTTCCCAGAGATGCACTGGTGGAGAGAGCTGGGGTGTGCAAAGCATGCGGAGCACGCGCTGTTTGTGCGAGATAGACTGTGTGTGTGTGCCTGAAAGCACAGAGCACGCGCCCCGAGCAGCAGGAGACGCTGGGAGGAGGAGCTGCCTCCGGAGAGGACACCCGGTACCCTCCTTGTCATAGGATTGCTCTCGGTGCCATCCGAATATTCTACCAGGTTGGAAAAACGTCACTTCCTCCACAGAGCCTTCCCTGATTGCCAGGGCAGTCACGGACTCCCCCATGGTTTCCATCCCTGTCCTGGGCTGTTGGGTAATTTTCACTTGTCCCCCTGGTGACTGTGTGCCAGTTATTAATAGCCTCTGGCGTCAGGCCAGCAGCTCCCTGTGGTGGACACGGAGCTGTGCCACCCAGACCCCCTGCCTGTAGCAGTGTGCTGGTAAACCGGCTCCCAAGAGAAGAAAAAGCCCAGTGTGGGATAAATGCTCCCACCACGGCCAATTTGAAGCTACCAATGGTTTAGCAATCAGCTTGTATATCTCCAATATTTAATACAGGGTCTTGTGAGTGCCAGGAGCCAGCTCCAGCACACCGCAGGACTGGGCAGCCTCCAGCTGTGAGACCCTGCAGGGTCCGTCCCAGCCCCACACACCTGCCGCCTTCCCCACAGCTGGGGACAGAGAAAGGCGGGGGTCCCACGGTCCAGGCGCTCTGGCGGGCGGTACCCGCTCTGGCCCTCCCCCCGAGGCGCGGCAGGCACGCTCGTGCCCCACGCTGTTCCTCTCCACCCTCCCTGTGTGCACATGCTCACTTATGTCCGACTTTTCATGACCCCATGGACTGTAGCCCGCCAGGCTTCTCTCTCCATGGGATTCTCCAGGCAAGGATACTGGAGTGGGTTGCCATTTCTTCCTCCAGGGGATCTTCCTGACCCAGGGATCGAAGCCGCGTCTCCTGCATTGCAGGCAGATGCTTTACCACTGAGCCACCTGGGACCCCCCTTCACTGATTCCTCATGAACAGCTTGGACCGAACTCCATCTCAGCCTCTGCTCCTGGGGCTGCGAGAATGAGGAGACACCCCCCCCACCCCCCGCCAACAAGCTGTGACACTCCTGGAGGGCTGGGGCCAGGACACGCCCCTCCACCCCCAGCCTCGGGCAGGGAGCCTGGCGCGGCGTAGGTGTCGGGCAGCCGCGAGGGGAGAGGAGGGCCCGCTGAGCGTCTGCTCCTGTGTGCATTCCTCAGGCCTCACTCGGTGTGCACCGAGCACCTGCTCTCCTCTGCTGCGGAGGCCCCGGGGGTCCCGTGAGACAGACACGGGCCGTCCCGCCTTCCCTGAGCCTGAGGACCCAGACGGAGCAGCCCTGGAACTCATACCGCCCCCAGATCGAAGTCGGAGAGTGCTGTGAGGAGAGAGACAGGAGCAAGCGAGACTTGACCCGGGAGGAGCTACTCTGTGTGCAGCAAGGCCCTGAAACTAAATAGGACACGCGACAGTCCGCCCAACTCGAGACGACACGGAGGAGGAGAGGCCGGCCCCCCAGCGGCGTGGGACACGACACGGAGGAGGAGAGGCAGTCTCCCAGTGGGAGGCTCCGGGAGGACAGCAACGTGGGACAAACGACACAGAGGAGGAGACACGGTCCCCCCAGCAACGTGGGAAAAATGAACACAGAACACTCTCTAACACCATGCTCAAAAGCAAACCCAAAATGGACGAAAGATCTAAATGACAGACTGGATACTATAAAAGCCTTAGAGGAAAACACACGAGAACACTCCTTGACATAAATGGCAGCCGTATCTTTCTGGATCCATCTCCTAGAGTAACAGAAATAAGACAAATGAGACCAAGTTAAACTCAAAAGCTCTTGCACAGCAAAGCAAATCATGAACAAAATGAAGACACAGGGAAATGCCAATTAAAACTACAAGGAGCTATTACCTCACATGGGTCAGAATGGCCATCATCCAAAAAATCTACAGGAATTCCTGGAGAGGGTGTGGAGAAAAGAGAACCCTCCCGCGCTGTTGGTAGGAATGTAAATGAGTACATCCACCATGGAGAACCGTATGGAGGTTCCTCGACAAACTAGAAATAGAACTTGCCCTATGACCCAGCAGTCCCACTGCTCGGCATATGGCCAGAGAAAACCATAAATCCAAGAGACACATGCCCCCCAATCTTCACTGCAGCTCTCCGTAGCACAGGCAGGATATGGAAGCAACCTAGACGTCCATCGACAAAGGAATGGATAAAGGAGATGCGGCATGTATATACAATGGAATGTTACTCGGCCATAAAAAGGAAAAATAGCGTGCTGTTTGCAAAGACAGGGATGGACCTAGGGACTGTCATGCAGAGTGAAGAAAAGCATTGCACAGTGTCATCTATAGGTGGACAGGGAGGCCTGGCGTGCTGCAATTCACAGGGTTGCAAAGAGTCGGACACAACTGAGCAACTGAACTGAACTGATAGGTGGAATGTAGGAAAATGGTTCGCATGAAGCTGTTTGCAAAGCAGAGACAAGGACACAGATGCAGAGCAAATGAATGGATACCAAGCGGGTAAGACGGGGAGGGATGAACTGGGAGATTGGAGCTGACGAATACACACCGCTGTGTGCAGCGTGGGTGACCGATGCGAGCCTGCTGCGCAGCAGAGGGAACTCCGCGCCCCGTGGCGACCTAAGCGGGAAGGAGGTCCAGAGCAGGAAGGATATGTGTACGCGTGGAACTGACTCACCTCGGTGTGTGCGGTAGAAATTAACACGACACTGGAAACCAACTATACTCCAATGAAATTCTTTTAAAAAACAAAAGGACAACCCGCAGAATGGGAGAAAATACTCGCAAACAATGCAACTGACAAGGGATCCATTTCCAGAATTTACAAACAGCTCAGGGGCTTCAATATTAAATAAAACAACCAACGATCCATCCAAACCTGGGCAGAGAAACCCAAACAGACCTTTCTCCAAGGAAAACACACAGATGGCCAAGAGGCACATGAAAAGATGCTCAACACAGGTGAGTATGAAGAGAAATGCAATCAAAACCACCATGTGATATCACCTCACGCCAGTCAGAATGACCATCATCAGAAAGTCTACAGACACTAAATGCTGGAGAGGGTGTGGAGAGAAGGGAGCCCTCCCACACTGCTGGTGGGAATGCACATCGGTACATCCACTGTGGGAAAAAATATGGGGGTTCCTTGAGCAACTAAAATCAGAACTCCCCTATGACGCAGCGTCCCATTACTGGGAGTGTATCTGGAGAAAACTGTAATTCCAGAAGACACGCCCCAGTGTTCACCGCAGCACTATTCACAGGACCTGGAAGCAGCCCAGACGTCCACCAAAAGGTGAATGGATAAAATAGACGGGGCACACATACACAGCGGGATACCTCAGCCGCTCAGTCCTGTCCAACTCTCTGCGACCCCATGGACCGCAGCACGCCAGGCCTCCCTGTCCATCACCAACTCCCGGAGTTCACCCAAACTCACGCCCATCAAGTCGGTGATGCCATCCAGCCATCTCATCCTCTGTTGTCCCCTTCTCCTCCCGCCCTCAATCTTTCCCAGCATCAGAGTCTTTTCAAATGAGTCAGCTTTTCGCATCAGGTGGCCAAAGTATTGGAGTTTCACCTTCAACATCAGTCCTTCCAGTGAATATTCAGGGCTGATTTCCTTTAGGAATACTACTCGGGCATAAAAAAAGAGATCATGCTATTTGCAGCACCGTGGATGGACCTGGAGATTATCGTACCGAGTGAAGACCCACAGAGAAAGAGAGACATGTGATACTGCTTATATGTGGAGTCTCAAATACGACACAAATGAGCTTATTTACAGGACAGAAGCAGAGAGGACTGACGGACACCGACGAGGTAGGGTGGGCGAGGGGCAGCCTGGGAGTCTGGCTGGACGTGGACGCCCTGCTGTATTTAACATAGAAAACCAGCAAGGACCTGCTATGTAGCACAGGGAACTCTGCTCAGTATTCTGCAAGAACCCGAATGGGGAAAGAATTTGAAAAAAGAATGAATGTCTATAACTGAATCACTCTGCTCTACACCCGAAACTAACAGCAGCACTGTTAATCGGCTGTACTCCAATATAAAATAAAAAATTTAAAGAAAAGTAAAGCTTGGAATAATGTTAAAAAGTTTCCGTGGCACCTGAGAGAATGTAGAAATGTAAAGGAAAAGAAACTAAAATCTTCTCTAAATAAGTGTGTTAGTCGCTCAGAATACCGACACTCTGCGACCCGCCAGGCTCCTCTGTCCATGGGATTCTCCAGGCAAGAATACTGGAGCGGGGTGCCACGCCCTCCTCCAGAGGATCTTCCCGACCCGGGGATCGAGCCCAGGTCGCCCCCACTGCAGGTGGATTCTTTCTTTACTACCGGAGCCACAGGAGAAGCCGTGACATTAAAAAAATAAAACTCCCAAGGGCCGCCCTCCAGAGCAGGGAACTCTGCTCACTATTCTGTAATAACTTAACTGGGAAACGAATCTGAAACATAGAAACACGTGTATGTCTAGGTGGGTCATTCTGCTATATACCTGAAACTAACCCAACACTGTGAAGCAGCAATATTTCAATAGAAAGTTTAAAAAAGTCAGACTTAGGGGAGAAGGAGGAACGGCAGCTAAAGCCAGGGAACAGCGCATGCCAAGGCCCGGAGGTGGAGCGGGAGGAGACCGGGCTGGACGGTCAGGGCAGGGGCGCTCCTGATGACCTGCGGGCCCAGGGGTTCCGGGAAGGGGCCTTCCTGCAGGGAGGGATGAGGTCCGGCTGACTCCCTGAGAGGCGACCCCAGAGAGGGTGGAAATGAGGTCAGAGAGGCAGAGTGGAGGGCGGGGAGGCCGCCCCATCACCAAGGTCGGAGGCGCTGGAGGCCCCGATGGAGATGGGGGCGGTGGGGGAAGGGGCGGTGACAGCCGGTGAGGAGGGGCGCGGGGCCCCGGGGTGACTCACGGGCCCCTGATGGACACGGAGGCTGTGCTCTGGAACCAGGGCCCAGGCCAGGAGCCAGGCTCGGGGAAGGGCACGTGTCGAGGGCGTGAAGGGGACATTTCAGGCTCAGTGAGTGGTCAGGAAGAGGGGCCTCTCCGGGAGCAGAAATCTGGAATCTGGCCTCGGTCAGCTTGAGCGAGCACAGCGGACGATCCTGGTCAGGATCCGGTCACTTCCGAAGACTCGATAAAACGTTGATGAAAACAGCCAGAAGTAGGACACCCACCCCTATCATTTTGAGTATTAAAAAAAAGATTACAAAAGCACAAGAAACGAGAGACTGAGGAAGATGAGCGCCAGCTAACTATGAATTAAGAGGCTGCTAAAAAGGCAGCCATCGGAAGCCGTATTAACAGAGGTCTAACGTTCATAACATAGGAGGGGACAGTCTGGCCGCGTGACTGTCAGAACTGGGCTGTGCCCCCACCGATGGACAGACCCAGAGAGCATGCGTACACAGAGGGGCTGGAGAGCCCAGGCGGACAGAGCTGGAACTGCCCCCCGCCCAGAGAAGGCAGATTCTGGGATCCTGGGCACCGCCCTACACTCTGCTGGCCTGTCCTGGGGCGGGGTGAATGGGAAGAGCTGTGTGTCCAGGGGTCAGAACCAGGACCCCAGCTGCAAGGGAGTCACAGGCAACAGATCCCAGCTCCGTGCGAAGCCAGGCGACCCCACCATGCTGGCCAGCACTGGAGGGGCCACGAGAGGTGGGGACCTCTTGTCCTGGGAGGAATGGGGGGCGGCAGCTGGGGTCTGCCGGGGGCATTCCTGAACCAGGTGAGGTGGGGCCGCTTTTAACCTGCTCTTCTGTCCCCCAGCCCAGCAACCAAACCTGTCTGGAGTAGTAGGAAGGATTTTCTGCACCGCTGGAGGGAGAAAAATCAATCTCTCCCTGACAGGTCCCCTGGGAAGTGCCAACAATGTACCAGGTGCTGCCCAGAGCCCGGAATTACCAGGGCAGGGCTCCCAGGCCTGGGAGGGGCCTCGGGAGAAACTCGCTCCAGAAAAAATTCCTGATTCATGACACCCAACAGATACTATCGAGGCTGGCCTCCTGGGCCGCCCCAGACTTCGGGGCTGCCTGGATGATCTGGGGGTGGACTTCCTGGAGGAGGAAGGGGTCCTCCGGGGAGGGAGGGCAGCCAGTGACCGAGGGCGTCTGTCACCCTCCATAGCATTGAGAGGCAGCTGAGTGCTTAAACCAAAAGCTCTTGGCCAGTGTTGAGCTCCACTGCCCCCTCCACGTTGCAGCCCTCGCCCAGGGAAACTCGCGGCCCAGGACGATTCCCCGCCTCGTGGTGACCGGCCCTCCTCCAGGAATGCGCCTCCATTCATCCCTACGTGGCCCTGCCCAGCCCAGCCCTCCTGGGGCCTCTGCGAATGCCACCTCCTCCTCCTCCTCCTCCTCCTCCTCGGAGCGCCCTGCCCCTGCCCCACCCAGCCCAGGAGGACTCCTCCAGCACGGACCTCTCCCACGCCCGACACCCTTCCCTTTGTGCCCCTGTTTACCGCCAACCTGCGTGGCCTCCAAGCTCTGCAAACGTGGATTCCGCAGTGAGGCTTTCTCCAGCCACGGAAACTCAAGGGGCCCCAGCCAGTCCTCACTGCCACTTGCCACCTGTCATCTCTCCAGTTCCCACTGGTCACCGCTAAGTGCGGGCTTGTGACTCAGGCAGGTCGGGACCCATCAGAGGCAGTCCTCGGGGTTCAGCGAGACTGAGAAAGATCGACCGCTTTAGACGACCACCAGCTCACTGTGAACTAAGAGGCTGCTGAAAGGCAACCATCTGAAGCCATGTTAACAGTCGTCTAACATTCGTAATGCAGGAGGAGATGGCCTGGCCGTGTGACTTTCAGAACAAGAATTGTAATTTCCCACCAGAGGAGCAGGAGGGGCTACAGAGGGCAGAGCCATGGACGGGCATCTCGCAGCCACGTGGTCTAACCAGGAGGGCAGAGCTGAGAAACAGAGGAGGCGGGGTGTGTGGACCTGGTTCCTGGGAGTATCATCTGTACCCTGGATCAAGCTGGCCCTGAATCCGCTACTCCAGGACCAGTTGCTTCCGTGAACTAGTGAGTTCCCTTTTTGCTTTTAAGCTGGCTTGAGTTGGGTTTCTGTCCTTGTGGATTAAAATGTTGTACTGGCCGAGAGGTCCTTTTGCCTGTGCAGCGCAATGCTTCACATAAACCCAAAGCCCGTCCCTAGTTGGTTGAAGTCACAGCAGAAAGCAGAGCTGAGAGGCTTGAAGATCTCCAGCTTCAGTCCATCCCCGCCTCGCCTGCTGGCCCACCTGGCGGCTCTGCAGGGAGAGCTCGGTTCTGGACTGTCTGTGCCCCAGCTGGTGAGCGGTGACCCAGGCAATCAGACTCAGCCTCAGCACAGCAGCACGCTGTGACGAGAGCAGCCTGAAGCAGGGAAGCAGGCGCCAGAGCGAGGCGGCCCAAGAACCTGCTGCAAATCCCACCTCCGGCCACCACACGCCGGTGGCGGCAGAAATGGCCAGACACAGGGCACGCTGCCTGCCTGTCCAGCCCCCTGACCACAGCGGGGAGGACACTGGACCCCACCTGATAAAGAGAGACCCGAGAACGCAACTTCCGTTTTCTATCTTTGGACGCTGTGGTGTGAAAGCATGATTGCGGGAGCTTAGGCAGCCACCTTGTGACCCAAAGGCGAGAGAACCAGAGGCTAACAAGGTAACAAGGGCAGATGGAAGGATGGAACCAGCTTGGGCCTCGCAGAGTCTGCAGAGCCTCTGAAATCAACGATCCAGACTCTCCTTTTGCAGGAAAAAGCCAACTCCTATCATCGAAGCCACACGTAATACGGTATTCTGGTACTTGGCACCTTGCACCTTCAGAGATCTCCCTGTTGTCAAGCAGGAGCAAGTCTTTCCTCAGAGGGAAAGGTGGAGATTGAGGAGAGAAGGGCGGGGCTTCCCTGGTCGCTCCCAATGCTGGGGGCCCCAGGTTCGATCCCTTCTGGGGGAAGTAGATCCCACAGGCGGCAACCAAGAGCTCACACGCCACAGCTAAAGGCCCCTCACGCCACAGGGAAGGTCAGGGATCCCGAGTGCAGCCAAGTAAATATATTTTTAAAAACCTCTTTGAGTTTTCCTTGCTCTGCACAATGAATGCTGGGGTGAGCCGGCCCGGGGTGGGAGGGGTGGGGGGAGCAGGCAGGCCCAAGTCCTGGTTCTGCCCCTGCGTTGCTGTGTGGCTGCTGGCAGGTCCCTTTCCCTCTCTGGGCCCCGGGCTCCTCTGCCTCCAGGACGAAGGCCCCAGAGGGGACTTCCCAAGAGAGAAGACAGGGACTCAGGGGCGAGACGGGCACGTTCTCCCCGGTGTCGCTGGGGCGGGAGGCAAGCTCTGGCTGGTGCAGGAGCAGAGACAGACGTGAGGGGGCGACCATCCCCCCAGGGGTCGGGGGCACTGTGAGTGCCCACTGAGGCCCGGCCCCTCCCTTCCGCCTCCTCCCACACCCGGACACCTCTCCTGTCGGAACCCCACGCCCGGCTCCTGCCGCCTGTCCGAGTGCACCCCACAATTGCCGCCTCCTCCCTGCGCGCCGTCTGCTCTGGCCCCTGCCGCGTCCTTGCCCGTCCGCGCGGACGCCACCCCGGCCCCTGCCGCGTCCTTGTGGACACTGTGCCTCCTCCCATGCCCAGACCCCAGCCACTCTCTCCCGGCAGGTGACCTGGCTTTGGAACCTTCTCCAAGCCCCCCAAGGCGGCCAACCACATGGGAGAGGCCACACCAGTCAGGGGGGGCAGAGAGCAGGGGGCAGAGCTGCTGGGCGCGGAGGCCTCCTCTTCCAAGGCCAGGCTGGACCAAGGGAGCGGACGTGGGCAGGCGGATGGTCCCCGGACCCCGGCTGCCCGTCTCCAGGCAGCATGTGCCCCACACGGCCTGCTGCAGGGAGGCCAGCACGGGCCCCTCCGCCTCTGCATGTGATCCAAGATGTCCCTCGCTGTGCGTGCTAGGGCCACGCCCTGTGCCGGGCACCCCGTGCCCACTTCCTAAGGAGCCCGACAAGGTGGGGGCCCCCGCTGGAGTCAAGGCCGAGTGCCTGGGTATGCCGGGCACCTCTGTGCCCCCTTCTCCATCCCCCGAGGCCGACCTGTGTACGCTGCACCCACAGACGCCCTGTGCCCAGCCTGGGGCCAGGCCCAGTCGGGGGAGCCCCAGTCGCCACCCCGGGTGCTGAGGCACCTTGATGCCGCCCGCGCCCGTAAGTAGCCCCTTCATTCCATTCCCCAGTGCTTCCCCAACTGTGCCGACCACCAGGCCCCACCTTGGCTGGGACCCAGAGCGAGCCGCCCCCGTCACAGGCTTCAGTTCTGTCTCCGTGTTCGAGGGGACACGGCCCCTGGTGGCTGCTTCAGGACCGCTGACCCACGGCGAGGCGCTGGGTCCAAGGAGCCCGCAGAAGGGCAGCCGCGTGAAGGGCGCCGGTCACAGGGCTGGACGGCACAGTGGGTGCCGCGGCGCCCACCCGCGCCCTCCTCCAGGACCAGCACTCACCAGCCAGCTGCCCAGGGTGTCGGCCTGTGAGGCCACAGCCTCCTGGAACCATCCTCCAGGAAGAACCCTGGAGAAGGGCGTGGCCATCCACTCCACATTCGTGGCTGGAGAATCCCCTGGACGGACGAGCCTGGTGGGCTGCGGTCCACGCGGTCCCAAAGAGTCCGACACGCCTGATGGGCGTCAGCACACGCAGGAGCCCCCGCACCCGAGCTCATGGCCCCTCGTCAGGGCGGCCGTGGCCGGTGCCTGCTTGACGCTGGGTCCCCTGCGTCCCCCGGGGACGACGCTAAGGGACATTCGGAGCCCAGAGCCACTCCCAGGACGCGCTGGAGCCTCTGCAGCCACGGCATCCTCGCCTGGCTTCCCTCCCGCTTCCGGGGAAACGTGCGGCGGGTGAGTGTCCACGTCAGGGCCTTTCCGAGGACCCTGATCTAGGGCACCGTGGAACCCGTGGGCAGGACGCCACCCCCCAGACACGGGAGGTGCCACAGGTGTGAGCGCTGCCCTGGGAGGGGGCTGCCGGCGCCCCTGTCCCCTGCCCCCCGCCCCCCCGACTCCTTTCTCCAAATCATGAGCAGAAAAGCTTCACTTCACTCAGCTGCAGCTGTGTTCCTCTGGGCGACTCAGATGAAAGAGGGGGAAAGACAGCTTTTTTTTTGGTAAACACGTGGAGTATTTTCTCCTTGGTCACATTCTTTGAGTCACTCTGGATGCGCTGACTCCAAGCAAGGATTCCTGCCTGCCTCCGGTGGGGATGGCTGGGGAGGCCGCGTTCCATAGAGCAGGGCTGCTGGAATGCGGCCGGGTTGGCCTGGGGAGGGGCGTGGACTTCGGTCGGGGCCTCGGGAACGAGCAGTGTCAGCCCTGTCCCCAAGGGAGACGCTCCCGGGTCTGGTCTGGAACCTGCTGAAGTGAGTGTTGGCCGGGTGATGGCCGCTCAGACGCCACCCCTGGCTCCCTGTCATCCTGGGGCTGAAGCCTTGGGCCTGCCAGCCTCTGTCCACGGAGGGGTCTGGGAGGAACTGCTTCTCGGGGACAGATGGCCCTCACCGCAGACTCGTCTCTTTCTTGACTTTTGCACACTCAGAGCACACGTGTCACGACCTCCCGCGCAAGCTCAGTGCCCTGGGGCGTGGACTGCGGCCCCAAGTGAGGCAGTCAGGTACCCTCAACTATAGGGTGAGGGGCAAAGAGGCTGATGGGAGTGAGCGGAGCCACAGAAGCGTGCTCCTCCCGACTTCCGACATCACTGAGCTGGCCTTGGCATTCATTCACTCATTCACCCGCTGTTTAGTTGCTGAGTTGCTGTCCAACTCTTTGCGACCCCACGGATGGCACCCCGCCAGGCTCCTCTGTCCATGGGATTTTCCAGGCAAGAAGGTTCGAATGCGTTGCCATGCCCTCCTTCAGGGGATCTTCCTGACCCAGGGATGGAACCCGCATCTCCTGCATTGCAGGCAGATTCTTTACCACTGAGCCACCAGGGAGGCCCACCCATTCGCTCACCCACTCGCTAATTTCAACTTTCTAGCACGTGTTCATTGAATCACTGCCCCAGGCAGGCCTGAGGTCGGTGACCGGGTGGCAGAAAGAGGCCAGGGCCCGCTCACCAGAAGCTGAGGTCCTGGGTGGAGAGGCGGCCGTGCACCCGACTGTCACACGGGCACGAGGCTGACACTGCCCTCCCCCGCTGGCAGCACTGAAGAGGAGTGCCTGCTGGCCCCTCCTGTGCTCACAGACCCCCAGCAGTGGTGCCGGCACCCCCACAGCCCGACTGGAAAGTGCTTCCAGGACAGCGGGAGCAGCTGAGTCAGGTGGGGCATCACGCGGTATGGAGGGGCTGTTCCGGCTGCTCCAGGCTTGGAGGGGCTTGGGGAGGACCCTGGAACGATGGCTGCTGGCCAAGTGCTGGCTCCGTGGGTTCCCCATCCCCCTCCTCCACCCCCGCGGTCGCTGCTGCCTCTTTGGCCTCATCCGCACCTCCTCTGTCCACCCTGATGGCCCTAGGTTCCTTGCGGCTCCTCCCGCACCCCGGCATGCTCCTGCCTCAGGGCCTTTGCACGCCCGTTCTCTCCACAGCTCCCACCCCCGCTTCTTGGGGGCCTCAGGCTCAGATCTCACCTTTACCAGGACTCTCCCTGACCCCTGCCCTGGTTCGTCTTGCTCCCCGCGGACATCGGTATCTGACATAGCTCGCATTGCAGTCCTCGGCTTCTCTTGTTTACCACGGGAATGCCACCTGCCCAAGGGCAGGGACTCAGCCTGTCCACTCCTGCCGCGGCCCCAGCACCCAGACTGCCATCCAGAGCAGGGCCGGTGCTCAGTAACTGAGTGAACGGTTGAGAGCAGGCCCGGCTGGAGTGGGTGGCGGGGTGAAGAAACGACCCCCGAGCTGACACAGGACGAGGAGGGCTAGGCTGGGCGCAGAGGAGGAGAGGGCAGGCCGGGCGGAGAGAACAGGATGGGCGAAGGACTGCATGGAAGGGAGCCGAGGAGCCCCAAGCTGGGGAGGAAGCCGGTGATTCAGCTGCACGGCTGCCCGCCCCCGTGGGACGGAGACTTTGCATTGCAGTGGCTCCCTGCGGCCACCACGTGGAGGACAGACCTGAGCAGATACGGGGAAGAGGAGGACGCGGCTCAGCCAGGGGCAACTGCAGAGGGACGCCAGGAAGCAGAGATGCTGGAGAACCACTCGCCTCCCTCCAGGGGCAGCCCCCACGGACTGAGCCTGCGTCCACAGCACCTGCTGGGCTGCGTGGCCCCGGCCAGCCCTGCAAAGAGGCAGGGCCAGAGCCCCCAGGGTACAGGTCCTGCCTGCATCCCTCCAGCCCCTCCTTCTGTCTTGACCCAGAGACCTGGGCTGTTTCAGGGATGCCTCCGAAGAGGATGGACTTCAATGACATGTGGTACCTGGGCACAAGGACGGTGCAACACTCAGACCAGAGACGTGCGTCCTCACAAAACCTGTCCACGCGTGTTCCCAGCAGCACCGCTCCGGCAGCCAGAAGGTAAAACAACCCACATGGCCAGCACTGGACGGACAGATAAACAAGACGTGGTCTGGCCGGCAGGGGAGTATTACGCAGCCCTAAAAAGGGACGGAGTGGAGACCTCCCTGGTGGTCCAGAGGCTGAGACTCTGAGCTCCCAAGGCAGGGGGCCTGGGTTTGATCCCTGGTCAGGGAACTAGATTTCACATGCTGCAACTAAAAGGATCCCGCACGCCACAGTGAAGATCGAAGATCCACGTACCACCCCTAAAACCCGGCGTGGCCAAAAGAACTTAAGAACAGCTTTTCTAAAGGGGTGAAGTGCCGACACCGGCTACAACACGGATGGGCCTTGACAACGTGACGCTCGGTGACAGAACCCAGGCCCCCGAGGGCGCATACTGCAACGATTCCCTCTGCAAAAAGGCCCCCAATAGGGGGATCCACAGAGACAGGAAGCAGACTGCCGGCTGCCTGGGGCTGGGGGGCTGGGAGCCACCACGGACAGGCGCGGGGGCTCCTTTCGAAGCAGTAGAGAGCTCTGGAATGGACTGTGATGGTGGCTGTGTGGCTCCGGGAAGCCCTCTGTGTGCACTTTGCGCCAGGCCGCTCTGAACCACTCCAACCCTCGGGGCTTCGGCACCTGCGCTCCCCTTGGCCTGCAGCACCCTTCCTCGGTTCCTCGTCTGTCGTGTTCAGGAGGCATCCAGAGGGGGCCGAGGTGTTCAGCAAGCATTTGCAGAGTGAATGAATGAATGCGTGAGTGAATGAATGCGTGAGTGAATGAATGAGTGCATCAGTGAATGAATGCATGAATGAGTGAATGAATGAGTGCGTGAATGCATGAATGAATTAATGCATGAGTGAGTGAATTAATGCATGAGTGAATGAATTAATGCATGCGTGAATGAATGAATGTGTGAGTGAATGACTGAGTGTGTGAATGAGTGAGTGAATGAATGAAGGCACCCTGGCTCGGGAGGCCGGACGGCCTTTTCCTTCATGGTGGGGTCTAATAGGCCCCCGACTTGGTCCACAGAAGAGCAAGCTGAAGCCCCAGGGAGCGGCTCGGCCCCCACTCTGGGGCCGAGGACAAGGGGGCAGACTCCCCAGAGTACTGAGACAGCACCCAGGTCCTGTCTGGGACCTGGTACCCTCTGTGCCCTTGGCCACCCCCAGATGAAGGGCCTGGACCCCTGCGAGGTCCTGTCCAGGTGACCAGGCACAGCTGAAGCCCTGTGAGTGTCCCCATCCCGCAGCGGAAGCGCCCTCTGCGTCGGCGTCCAGGCGAGGGCGGGCCCGGCCCGCAGTCCCTGCTGCCCGGCAGCCGGCCCAGGGACCTCGGCGCGGGGACGCCTCCCCTGAGATCGCCTCTTTCCTGTCCCCGCTGGGGCAGGTTTTTTCCAGGCTGACAAGAGGGAAAAACACCCCAGGTTATCTCTGTCCCGGGGCTGTTTCCAGCAGCGGTGGGGGCCTCTCCCCGTGCCGGGGGCCAGGCGTGGTGCGGGGAGAGCCGGCTCCTTACTGCTCTGCGGTGCCGGGTGACCAGGCACGACTGAAGCCCCCCGAATGCCCCCGCCCCAGAGCAGAAGCTCCCTTTGTGCTGGTGTCCAGGAGAGCTGTCGGCGCAGGTGGGCGGCCCCATGTGCCTGCAGGAGCTCGGGAGGACCAGGTGGTCCACTGAAACCGTGTCACACCAAGGCCCTGGTGCTCTTACGGCAGACAGGAGAGGCATCAGTGTCCTGACTTGGAGCCCCAGCTCTGCCGCATCCTGGCCAGGTGATCGGGGGACATTTAAAATCCCCGGGCCTGGTACAACGAGAAGGAACAACAGCAGAGACCACAGCTGGGGCAGGACCCTGAGGGGCCCGCCGCAGTGGGGAGCTGGAGGAGGGGACCTCCTGCAGAGGATGCCAGCCAGCCTGGGGATGCAGGCAGTGATGCGGGGTTCTTCCCGGTTGGCCTGGGGGCAGCTCCCAACTGAGAGTCTGTGGGGACGGAGTGAACGTCCAGGAGGGAGTGAGTGCCCTGTCACCAGCGGCTGAGATCTGTGCCGTCCAAGAGAGGAGCCCCCTGCCACACGCGCCTCTGAACTGGGGCTAGTCTGACGGGATGTGCTCTGAGTGTAAAGTGGTGGCCAGATTTCAAAGGCTCGTTCTGGGAGGGGCAGGAAGGAGAGATGAGTCAGCCCTCCCGCGTTTTCATATTGCCTGCAGTTCAGCCCCTCAGTCATGCCTGGCCCTGTGCGACCCTCTGGACTGTAGCCCGCCAGGCTCCTCCGTCCATGGCATCCTCCAGGCCAGGATGCCGGAGTGGGTTGCCATTCTCTCCTCCAGGGCATCTTCCCGACCCAGGGATAGAACCCGCGTCGTCTCTCATGTGTCCTGCATTCACTGGCAGGCGAGTTCTTTACTCCTAATGCCACCTGGGAAGCCCACTTGCATACTGATTGCATATGAAATAAATGACAGTATTTTGGACATATTAAAAATATTATTAAGTTTAATGTCATCTCCTCTCACCTTTTTGATGGGGCTACTAGAAAACTGAAATTACGTATGTGGCTCATGTTAGTTTCTCTTGGACGGCACTGGTCAGAATCCCCCAGCGGTGCCTGCACACACCCCTCAGGTGATGTGTGTGCGAGTGAAAATCTGAGACGCCCTGCAGGCGCCTTGACCCAGGGTCTGGGGGACTTGGCTGTGGGGGTCTGAGAACGAACAGCCTGAAGTCCAGCCGTGTTCCGTGGAACATTAAATAATCGATCCCTCGGCCCCCGAGTCACACGCTTGGTCTGTAGTGTCCTTTCTGCCAGCTGGCTCTCACCAAGAACACACACAAACTTTCAAGAGAAAGAGGTAGCTAAGCAGGGCCTGGGCTCTCCTCGAAACGAACCACGTCCCAAATCCACCGCTGGCTGGCATCCTGTCACTCAGTCACGTCCGACTCTTTGTGACCCCATGGAGTAGACCGTCCGTGCAGTTCTCCAGGTCAGGGTACTGGAGCGGGTACCCTTTCCCTTCTCCAGGGGATCTTCCCAACCCGGGGATCGAACTCAGGTCTCCTGCATTGCAGGCGGATTCTTTACCAGCTGAGCTGTCAGGGAAGCCCTGTAGCTCGGTAAAGCCTGGGAAATAATCTCAGAAAACAACTGAAAAATGGATCTGCATGTTTAAAAAAATAAATAAATAAAACATGTAACCGACTCTCCCTGAATTCCTCCTCCTTTTTCTCTCTGAAAACTTCGCCCTGAGGTGTTCAACGGCACTAAATATAGAACTGGTGAGCAAGTGAATCACTCGAGGTGCCCGGGCCCAGGGCTGCTCCACGGTGTAAACCTCGGAGAGCTGGGCGCTGGAACCACAATGCCGACGGGCCTCGCGACGGCGAACAGGCCGGGGAGGAGCAGGGCTGGGCCCTGCCGGGGAGGGGGCAGGGCGGGGCCTCTCGACACGCAAAGCAGCCCAGGCTCAGACTCTGCCCTGGGTTTTCTGCGACAGAAGCCGTGCCACACACACTCCTTCCAGGGTCCAGGAGGTGATCTGCCCGTCGCCCCCGCCCCAGACCCCAAACACACCGTCTGGGACCTCACCTCCTGTCTCCCTCAGTCAGTGAGCAGCACTGGCCTCTTGGCCTCAAGCTCTTACACCTGCCGTTCCCTCTGTCTGGGATGCTGTTCCCCACGCGGCTCGCTTCCTGGCCTCCCGTTCAGCAGAGGCCTCCCCCGACTCCCTAATAGAAAACGCTCCCCCACCCCGGCCATCTCTGCCCGCTCAGCCTGCTCTCCCCGCTCCTCACAGCTCTCAATACACTGGCAGCAGCGTCTGTATACATGGGGCTATTTGCTCATCCCCTGCTTTCCCTCTGGAATGTCAGCTCCATAAAGGCCAGTACCATTTAATCCCAGAGCTTAACACAGCACCAGACACAGAAATAGGTGCTTGATAAACATTTGTTGAAAGAGTGAATGCGTGGATTCCCATCCCTTTCTTTCAGCTGGCCTCGTGATCTCACTGGGATAATGTCCAACTTGCCAGCGGTGAGCTCAGCTTTTCATGCGTCCATTCAACACAGCCTCCTTCCAAATATCTATCCATCCATCCATCCAACTGTCTATCCATGTAACTGTTCATCCAAACATCCTTCCAAATACTTCCTATCTACCTTTCCTTCCCTGATGGCTCAGTGGTAAAGAACCCGCCTGCAGTGCAGGAGACCCAGGTTCGATCCCCGGGTCAGGAAGATCCCCTGGAGAAGGAAATGGCAACCCACTCCAGTATTCTTGCCTGGAGAATCCCGTGGACAGAGGGGCCTGGTGGGCTACGCGGGGTGGCAGAGTCAGACGTGACTGAGTGACTCAACAGCACCATCCTACCCTTCCAAACATCTATCCATCCATCCGCGTAGCCATTCACCTAACCGTTTTCTAATATCTATCCATCTAATCATAAACATAGAACTGGGGAGCAGGTGAACCACTCCGGGGTGCCGTGGTTATTATTCATCCATGTCTATATCCATGCCGTGCCCGTATTATTCATCCATCCAACCATACAATCATCCACCTAACCATCTCTTAATATCTGTCCATCTAATCACACATCCATCCACCCATATAACCATTCATCTGACCATCCTTCCAAATACAGCCTATCATCTATTTATCCATCCAACTATCCACATATAGAATTGATGCTTTTGAACTTCTGTGTTGGAGAAGACTCTTGAGAGTCCCTTGGACTTCAAGGAGATCCAATCAGTCCATCCTAAAGGAGGTCAGTCCTGAATATTCATTGGAATCACTGATGTTGAAGCTGAAGCTCCAATACTTTGGCCACCTGATGTGAAGAACTGATTCATTGGAAAAGACCCTGATGCTGGGAAAGACTGAAGGTGGGAGGAGAAGGGGATGACAGAGAATCAGATGGTTGGATGGCATCACCGACTCGATGGACATGAGTTTGAGTTGGTAAGCTTGAGTTTGAGCTCCAGGAGTTGGTGATGGACAGGGAGGCCAGGCATACTGCAGTCCATCGGGTCGCAGAGAGTCAGACACGACTGAGCGGCTGACCTGGAACTGATCCACATAATCCATCCGCCTGCCCAACGGCTCAGTCTCCTGCCCCCACAAACCAGCTCCCAGACGCTGGGGCCTCCCACTGCCAGGCCCCACCGTCGCCCACCCTCCTTCACCGAGTTCAGCTCACACTGCCGTGATCCCACGCGGTAATTCTCTCTTTCCCTCTGCTGTTAGAACGTCGGCACCTCGGAAGCACAGGCTGCGCCTTCCCTCTGCTCAAGAGGGCTGACATGTAGGAGACGCCAGTGAACGTTCGCTGAATAAGCATATTTTTCTTTTCCCCGTATTTATTTGTTTTGCAGTTCCTACTTGACTGTGAGCTCCCTGATGGCCAAGACCATTTTCTAGTCATCTGCCACTAAAATCTCGCACCTGACTCAAAGAACGGGTGTTATCCGTACCGAGTGAATGAGTCAGTGAATGCACACGAGAGAACTATGGCAAGAGGAGAGATTCTGGAGCCATACTGCCTGGAGGCAGATCCTGGCTCTCTTTTTTTTTTTTTGAAGCGGTATGACCTTGGGTGAGTTAATGAACCTCTCTGTGTCTCAGTGTCCTCATTTGTAAAAGGGAGATCACAGTACTTCCTTCCTAAGTCAGACGGAGAGAGACAAACACCGCATGACATCACCTATACGTGCGATCTAAAGTAGGGCACACGTGAACAGGTCCACGACACGGAGGCGGACTCGCAGACAGAGAACGGCCGTGGCTGCCAAGGGTTGGGGGAGGGAAGGGTCGGGAGTTTGGAATTAACAGACACAGATTGTTATGTACAGGATGGAGAGACAAAAAAGGCCCTACTGTGTAACCCAGGGAACTATGCCAATGTCCTGTGATAAACCATAGTGGAAAAGAATACGAAAAAGACCATGTGTATACGCAAGCTAATGACTCTGCTACGCAGCAGAAATTAACACAACATTGTAAATCAACTACGGTCGTTTTAAACATAGTGCTTCACTAGGCTCCTAGGAGATTTCTATGACTTAATAACATCGAGTGCTTAGAGCAGAGCCTGGAGTAAGATAAGGGTGGGCTTCCCAGGTGGCGCTAGTGGTAAAGATCCCGCCTGCCAACGCGGAGATGCAGGAGACGAGGGGTTGATCCCTGGGCTGGGAAGATCCCCTGGAGGAGGGCATGGCACTCCGCTCCAGGATTCTTGCCCGGAGACTCCCACGGACAGAGGAGCCTGGCGGGCTACAGTCCATAGGGTCGCAAAGTGGCGGACACGGCTGAAGTGACTGAGCAGACACAAGCACTCACACAGGCGGAACAGAGGGAGCAAAGTGAAGGAGATGAGGGCAGAGGGCCCCCGGGGTCGGGGTCGCGAACAGCCTCACCGGCGTTTGGGAAGACGTCAGCTTCTGCTCTGAGCGAGTTGGGGCTGATGTAAGGTTGGGAGTGGAGAGTGGATAAGGTAACTTGCGTGTGAAGGGCTTCCTTGGCGGTCCAGTGGTTTAAGAGTGCGCCTCGCAACGCCAAGAGCACTGGTTCGATCCCTAGTCCGAGAAGACTGCACACGCCACGGAGCAACCGAACCCATGCGCCTGCTGAGCGCTCCCTCGGAGCCCGTGAGCCCCGGGACGGGGCCCACATGTGCCTGGAGCCCACGCTCTGCGGCAAGAGAAGCCACGGCCACGGCAGTGAGACGCCTGCGCACCCCAGCTGGAGAGCGGCCCCCGCGGGCTGCAACTAGAGGAAGGCCACGCGCCGCAACGGAGACCCAGCACAGCCCCCAACAAATCAATAAACGCTAGAAACACCACCACCTTCCATTTGAAGAGGCTGCCGGGGCATGCTGGCAGCAGGGAGACGCGTTAGGAGGCTGCGGTACTACGCCAGGGAGGAGGCGATGGGGTGTGGACGGTGAACGCCACGCACGAAGGCGCAACCCGACGTGCCGGACGTAGGGAGTGACAGGGGTCGGGACCAAGCCCAGGTCTGGGGCCCGGATGGTCGGGAGGACGGGGCTGCTCCCCCCGAGCGGGTGGGAGGACGGAGGCGGGGCGTGTCTGTGGGAGAAGCAGCCGCAGTGACGGCTGGGGCAGGTGGGCTCCGGGCCAGCAGACCCCCTGGAGCGGGGCGGGGGCAGCTGAGGCTCGAGTCTGGACAGACGTCTGGGCAGGAGACCGGATTCCACGGACAACTCTGCAGCTCCCGGATTGTGGCGGTGCCCGGGTACCTCTGGGTGGGCTGGGAAGGGCCGGGGCAGAGCTCTCTCCTGGGGGCGCTGCTCTGGCTCCCCCGAGACCCAGGGGGACCTCGCCTGTCACGGAGTGGGGAGGGCCCGTGCAGTGGGGTCTGCCCCTAGCGACCCCCTCTCCTCTGTCCAGTGAAGTGACCAGTCCCCACGAGTTCCCGCACACTCCTCCCCAGGTCCCCAGCGGGCCGCGCAAATGGTCCATGGGAAACATGGAGCTTCAGAGCTAGAAAGAGCCTAAGGAATTTCGAATATAGGAATTACAACCCAACTGGGGCTTTAAAATGACCACGGCAGCTACCACCACTGACCGCGGGAAAAACCACGTTCACAACAGCAGCCGCTGTCCTCCAAGCGCCCGTCACAGGAGAGCGCGGGCCTCATCTTCACTCCGCAGGATGGCTCCGGGGCGCAGGTTAGCGCTGCCTCTCTCCCGGGGAGGGAACCACGGCTGAGGCGGCAGACCCCCCCAAGGTCACATGCTGAACCGCACAGTCAGGGTTCTCCTGACCTCTTCCTCAGCCTGTGAGTCCCACCTCCCAGTGCAGAACAGAAGCCCAGCGTCCCCTCTTAGGTCAAGAGCTCGGGGTGGCGAGGAGACTTTGACCTGCCCCCAACCCAGGACTCGACGCCCTGCAGAACCACCCAGCCCGCAGGCCAGAGTCTCAAGTAGGTTGCCTGCAAAATGGGCACAGTTACCCCCGCTCGCTTGGAGGAAAACCATGAGGCTTGACCAACGAAACGTGTTAGAAAGTGAAGTCGCTCAGTCGTGTCCGACTCTTTGCGACCCCGTAGACTGCAGCCCGCCAGGCTCCTCTGTCCATGGGATTTTCTAGGCAAGAATACTGGAGTGGGTTGCCATGCCCTTCTCCCAGGGGATTTCCCCGACCCAAGGATCAAATTGTTAGAATCATTATTATTTCAAAATACTACCAATCCTTCAAGGTCTAAAATACACACACACACAGACGCAGAGACCCACACACAGACACAGAGACCCACACACACACAGACGCAGAGACCCACATACAGACACACACACACACACAGACACACACACACACACACAAAGAAGAGACGCAGAGAGGCCGGGCAGAGCGTGGGCTGGGAGGCAGGTGGCTGAGAGGGGAGCTTGCTGCCATGTTTTCTGCCTGGGCAACCTCAGTCCGCCCCTTAACCACCTGTGCCTCCACTCTCCCCACCTGTAAAATGGGAGCAACAGCACCTTCCCCGGGGGCCGGGGGCTCATTTATGGAGACCAGTGGCACTAGGCCAACGCGCGGTGTGACAGACCTTGCAAGGGGTGCGCTGAGCAGCGGAGGCTGGGCTGGCCCTGTCCACCCCCAGTGGGCCCAGCCTGGCCCGCCCCCTCCCCACAACGTCCAGGGGTGGCCCTGAGGTCAGGCGAGCCCCCGACCTGCCACAGCCCTCGCGCCAGGGCCTCGGCTGCCCATCTGCGAAACGGAGCTCACGAGGACCACCCCCCTCAAGGTGGTCAGGCCGGTGAAATGGACGCCCTCGCGTACACAGAGCACAGGACTCGCATCTCGAAGGCGTGCTGCCAGGGGAGGGCTTGAAGAAGCCCTTTGTCAGCCCCGAGGTCCTTTCGGGGGACACGACAGCGCCTTGATTGCTCCGCAAGGGGCACATGAGTGTCAGGATCAGGGCAAGCAACACTGCCGCCCGGGTGCCAAGTCCTCCACTGCCCCCCTGCTTTGCTCCCCCTCCCCGGCCTGGGCAGATTTGATAACACCCGGAGTCCCACCCCCCCGCAGGGCACAAAGCTGGCAATTGTCCCCGGTGGGCGCCTTTTGACTTGGTCTCGCCACGCTGAAATCGAGCCCCTTCTGCTGCGCCCCACCTGGGAGGCCTCACAGGGCCTCGCCAGGCCTCTTATACACATCTCCCTCCCGCGTTTTCATATTGCCTGCAGTTCAGAGGACGCCTTCCAAGGGAACCGTCACCCACTGCTCTTCTGCGAGGCCCTCTCCTCGGCTGGCCAGGGCCCAGAGAGGCGGCAGGATTGCGCCCCTTGCTGCCAGACCTTTCCGGGTCCCCCGAGAAGCGACACGGAGGTGTGAGCCCAGTGCCCGCTGCCCCAAGCCAGCCTGTCCACCGGGCCTTCCTGCCCAAGTCACAAGCCACGTGGCCGCCTAGCCCGGGAAACGCAGACTGAGGAGCATGCTTTGTCTTACTCATTGGCAATGAATTCAAACTTCAGCGGCCATACGGGGCCCGCGGCGGCCACACAGGACAGCCTCGCTAGAGCACTCTCAACGCCTCTGCTCTTCCAACCCTCATAATACGAAGCAATCGTCGTCACCGTTTTGAGAGGGAGACATTGTGGCACAGAGAGGCGTGTTAAGACGCCCAACGTCACACAGCCCAGAAACAGGAAAGCTGAGCACCATCTCCAGAGCCCCCTCCCCACAGCAGCCCAAGCCAGCCTCAGCCCAGCCCCTCCGCTCCACGGCTGTGTGCAGGAAGGCAGGGGACAGGCCCTAGCAACCCCCGAGCCCCCCAGAACCCCTTCTGGACAGCAGGCATCGCACTGAGGTCGCCACACCTCGCTGAGGGCACCCACTGGGCGCCGGCCTCCAGGGTGGGCTCCAGGAGGTGCTGAGGTGGTTCTTACACCCGCTCAGAGGGATGAGAGGAGTCGGCAGGGGAACAGGATAAGGGTTCCAGGCCAGCTACCTAGGCTGAGCCAGCCCAGAGGTCCCACGATGGCAGGAGGTGTCCCGAGTCCCAGCACGGGCCTGGGTACCCCTGGCACCTCCTCGTCCAGCTCCTGCACCCCCAGGACGGTCCAGACCCATCTCCTGCGGGCACAACTTCCTCCGTCTCCTGCTGGCGACGGACAACGGGCGCAACTTGCTCTCCACATGGCCCTGCTCCCTCCTGACCCAGGAGAGTCCTCTCCCAGGACGAAGGCAGGGCAGCCCCAGCGCTGCAGCGGCCAGGACAGGGGGTGTCCGAATAACCTACGATCCCCGAAACTCAGACACTGGGGCCTTCTGGGGGGGTGGGGGCCCAGAGCATCCGAGGTGCCCCAAACAGGGGACTGGAGAACCTCAGGACAATGCTGGAATCACGGGATGGAAGAACTGGGGAGAAACGTGTCCAGGTCCAAGAGGTCCTGGGGCAGGAGAAGCTGTCAGAGGTCAAGAGCCGGACCCAGAGCCAAGGCGCGCCTGCCTGCTGTGTGGCCTGGGTGGTGTCTTGACCTCTCTGGGCCCCTGTTTCCCCATTTGTAAGACGGAGATGACAACGGAGAATGAGAGCCTCACAGGACCCTTGGGGATGAAGTCGGCGAGAACACGGAACCGGCCCCCACCTTCTCCCAGCAACCAGGCACCTGCCCTCCAGCTCATCCCATCAGAGCTGCAACCGGCAGCCTCTTCCCAGCCTCCTCGGCCCTGTGGTCCTGCCTCCTGGCCTCCCCACACCCCCACCCCAGGCCCCTCGCTGACCGGGGGACAGTGACAGCCTCCCCGAGGTCACCCGCCTCAGGCTGAGGTCCTGAGCTCCTCCCAAGACCTCTGGGCCTGCCTGTGCCCACCCAGACTGGGCTGGGAGGGGGTCTCAGCAACCCAGGGCTAAGCAGGGTGCTGAGGACCAGGCCCCGCGGAGCTGGGGGCCCGGAGACGTCTCCCTTCTCCAGGGAAGGGCTGGCGCTGCCCCCGCCCCCATCGCCTCCCTGCCCTGCCCACTGCTATAGCCAGCGTCGCCCACCGGACCTGGCTGTGCCCTGCTCCCTCCCGCTGTGTCTCCCCGGAGAACTGGAAACGAGCCCTCAGGCCTCCCGGGCATCCTCCCCCCGGGCTCCGCTCCAGCCCCTCCTGCAGCTGCCGCTCTGGACCTGCCTGACTCCTTCCTCTGGGCCTGCACATCCCCGCCTGGCCATCCCAGCGGGCTGTCCCCGGGGACCTCTCAGCCCACCCCCTACTCTGGCCGGTCACAGGGTGGGGAGGGGCTGACACAGCAAGGGGGGGCTAGCTGGGAGGTGGGCCTGGGCGCAGGGTCTCTGTGATGGGAACCGTCTCCCATCTGTTCAGTGGGCAAAGTTCTCAGCGCCGTCTAGAGACCAGGGCAGTAGAGGCTGGGGACCAGAGGAGGGGCTTCATTTTCTGAGTTTTACTTTGAAACAGATACGTTAGAAAGATATTTAAAGCTCTGTGCGTATGTTAAGTCGCTCAGTCGTGTCTGACTCTCTGCGACCCCATGGACTGCAGCCCGCCAGGCTCCTCTGTCCATGGGATTTCCCAGGCTAGAAACCCAGAGAGGGTAGTCATGCCCTTCTCCAGGGGGTCTTCCCAACCCAGGGATCGAGCCCGGGTCTCCTGTGCTGCAAGGCAGATTCGTCACCATCTGAGCCCACCAGGGGCAGATTCAAATGTAAAACTGCAAAGCTTTTAGAGAAAAAAAAAAAAAAGTTCTCAGCGCCGTCTAGAGACCAGGGCAGTAGAGGCTGGGGACCAGAGGAGGGGCTTCATTTTCTGAGTTTTACTTTGAAACAGATACGTTAGAAAGATATTTAAAGCTCTGTGCGTATGTTAAGTCGCTCAGTCGTGTCTGACTCTCTGCGACCCCATGGACTGCAGCCCGCCAGGCTCCTCTGTCCATGGGATTTCCCAGGCTAGAAACCCAGAGAGGGTAGTCATGCCCTTCTCCAGGGGGTCTTCCCAACCCAGGGATCGAGCCCGGGTCTCCTGTGCTGCAAGGCAGATTCGTCACCATCTGAGCCCACCAGGGGCAGATTCAAATGTAAAACTGCAAAGCTTTTAGAGAAAAAAAAAACAGGGTAAAATTTTCGGGACCGAGGGCTCAGCAGAGAGTTCTCCGCACAAAAGCACTATTCGTAAAAGGCAGAACTGATAAATTAGACCTTATTAAAAACTTCTGCTCTGCAAAAGAATCTATGAAGAGGAGGAAAGGACAAGCATAAACCAGAGCAGGGGCACCGCAAACCGTGTGTCTGACAGAAGACTAGCATCCAGAACATACAAGCAATCCTCAAAACTCAGCAGCAAAAGACGGGCACAAGGCACGAAGAGACATCCCCTGGGAGAGGATGTTCATTTGGCAAATACACACGTGGAAAGATGGTCCACATCACTAGCGACGACGGAAACAGTCGTTAAAACCACAGTGAGGAACTGCACACACCTCTCCAACGGCAAAACCGAAAGCCAGGGACAACTCCCAGTGCCGGAGAGGATGCAGTGAAACAGGCTCCCTGGCACAGCGCTGGCGGCCACCTAGGGCCACACAGCCGCTCTGCGAGAGTCTAGCCCTTCCTCACAAAGCTCAACGCACCGCTGCGGCACTGACCCCGAGGCCTGGAGCCGTGCGGTCACACCAAAACCTGTCCACCGGTGTTCACAGCCGCCTCGTGTGCCGTAGCCCCCACCCGGAAACTCCCAGACAGCCTTTAACCGGGGAAGGGTTCCAGACCGTGAAACCACACTCCATCATGGAAAGGAGCAAACTCTCCTTCGACGCAACAAGTTGAATGAATCATCAGGTGATTACGCTGAGTGAAAAAAGCCGATCCCAACTGGTTACCTACTGTGCAACTCCGTTCATATAACAACCTTGAAATGATAAAATGTGGAAATGGACAAGAGATTAGTGGCTGCCGGGGGCTAGGAAGGCCATAAAGAAGGCTGAGCGCCGAAGAGTTGATGCTTTTGAACTGTGGTGCTGGAGAAGACTGTTGAGAGGCCCTTGGACTGCAAGGGGATCCAACCAGTCCATCCTAAAGGAGATCAGTCCTGGGTGTTCATTGGAAGGACTGATGCTGAAGCTGAAGCTCCAATACTTTTGCCAGCTGATGCGAAGAGCTGACTCACTGGAAAAGACCCTGATGCTGGGAGGGATTGAAGGCGGGAGGAGAAGAGGGAGACAGAGGGTGAGATGGTTGGATGGCATCATAGACTCCACCGACACGAGCTTGAGCAGACTCTGGAAGACAGTGGGGGACAGGGGAGGCTGGTGTGCTGCAGTCCACTCTTTGTCTGTGGCAACGACAGGGACGTGACCGAACAACAGGGGCTGCGGAGGGTACAGGGAGGGCGGGAAGCAGCTCCGGCTGCCGGAGGGAAGCGCAGGAATCCTCGCCACGGAACATTCTGTGTCCTGACTGTGCCGACCCACACCTGGCTGGGATGCCGTGTTAACTTTACGAGCTGCCGGGGAACACCAAGCAAAGGGCACGCGGAAGCCTTCTGAATTCTTACAACCGCACGTGGGTTGACATCTCAACATAAACATTTTAATGTAAAAAACGCAAGAAATCCATTGAAGTTTTACTGTGAGATACGCAATGAATACATGTTTGCTCTAAGTATGCCCCACACAACATTGGAGACACATTTGTACTAAAAAACCCTTCATTATCTCGAATTGGACTGGGAGGCCTGTTCTTTATCTGGGGAATCCCCCGAGGTGAGAGGAGACGCCTGGCACGTCACTCATCAGTCCACAAATACTGCCTGAGCACTTACTGTGTGCCAGGCCCCGTTCTAGGCACAGGGGAGACAGCTGCAAGCTCAGGCCGCCCCAGCCCTTGCGGAGCTGATGCTGTGGTGGGAGGAGACGGGGGACAGAGCCACTAAGTGTGTGCTTAGCCACTCAGTCGTGTCCGACTCTTTGCACACCTCTGGACCATAGCCCGCCAGGCTCCTCTGTCCAGAGGATTTTTCAGGCAAGAATACCGGCGTGGGTTGCCAATTCCTCCTCCAGGGAATCTTCCTGACCCAGGGGATCGAACCCACGTCTCCTGTGTCTCCGGCATTGCAGGCAGACTCTTCACCCACCGAGCCGTTCAGGGAAGCCCCGAGCAGATGCGTAAAGAGCTGTGTGAGTAGGTGGCCTCGCACGGCGGTAAGAGGGACAAAGAAGATAAAGCGGGACAGCGGACAGAGCCGAGGCGGTCAGACAGGTGGAGAGCCCGGGGGGATTCCCCGGGAGGGGGCCTCTGAGCAGAGCCCGGCAGGAATTAGCTACGCAGACTTTCGAGGGAAAGGTGTTCCAGACCGGGGAAACAGCAGGTGCAAAGGCCCTGCGGCAGGAACGCAGGCTTGGTGGACTCCCGGAGCATATGGCTGGGGACTCGGCCCGTGTCCACTCGGTCCTAAGCACCTTGTACTCCTCCCATCCCCTCACGCCAGAGCTAGAAGACCCTTCTGACACTCAAGGTCCCGCCATGGAGGACACGGAAGGCCTGGAGGGTCTGGGTTTGCCCACAGCCACCCTTGGTCCACCTCCCTCAAGTTCCAGCTGGAAGCTGTCATATCTGGAAAGGGAAGAACCCACACGGGCACCAGACCCAGAGCCGGGAAGGACACGGAGGCCCTCGGAGGCCTCCCCAGAGCCCAGCCTGGGTGGCCGGCCGGCTCCGAGGCAGGTGGGACCTGGCTGGGCTCAGGCCCTCGGCGTGCCACCTGACCACTCCATCCGATCAAATATGCAAGTGGCCCTCAGGACAGCAGAGGGGAGCATAGCTGAGCAGCCTTATCTGGGCCCCGCCCCAGCCACCCGAGGCCAGCGCCCTGCGGTCCCCTGACTCCCGGGCCTCAGGGCAGGGTGGGAAGCCTGCTTCTGGGAGCACCCAGACCAGACGGGGCAGGGCAGGAAGGGACAAGACCGGCACCCTCGGCGGGCAGGGGCTGGGCAGGGACTGGGAGGTGACTCCCGTTCAGGTGGAATTCCATCTCCCTGAGCTCACCTCCCTTGGAGCAAGCGGCACATTCCAGCGGGGCCGGCCCCATCCCGGCTGGGCCCCCATCCCCAGGGCTGCCTCCGCGGGGCTCAGGCACCACCTGCCCAGGATGGGCCTCCAGAGCTCCCCTGTACGCGTGGCACTTACTGTCCAGCGAACCTCGAAGGCACACCCAGCCCGGTGACGGAGTGTCACGGAGGTGCAAAGACTGACCCCCAGGCCCCCAGCAGAAAGCCGGCTCCAAGCGCAGCAATCAGGGACCATCCACAAGGCCCACCTCCCCGTCTTCTGCAGCCCATACGTTCCTGCCCCGGTGCCCGTTTCCCCAGGGCTGAGCCCAGCTCTGGGCCTTCCCAGTATAATCTTCAGGCTAGCCTGTCCTGCTAAAACCCCAGGGCGTCGGCTCTCACCTCCAGCTGGTGGCTCCCAGAAGTGGCTCCAAGCAGGACTTCCCTCCAGGCATGCATGGTCCCTGGGCTTCCCCACCTGCTGCTCATGGGGCCCCCAACTCCCAAGCCCAAGTGCACCCTCATGACCATCACCCCTCATGTCCAGTCTCCCCTCGCCGCAGGGCCTGACGGCAGGGAGGTGGGCTCCCACCCATCCACCCCAGATGCAACCCGAGCTGGGTTCCCGCCCATCCTAGCCCCTAAACGGCAGTGCCCCCTGCCCACCCGTGGGCCCTGCGGGGCTGGGGCACCCGCTGCCACCCTGCCCCCTGCAGTCTGCTCCCCACCTGGTCCCGGAGACCTGCCCCTGGCACCCCTCCTGCAGAGCCTCTGCAAGAACCGCCAGCCCAAGGGGACACTTTCTCCTGGGCCTGCACTTGACCCCAGCCCCTCTGCAGCCCCGCCACCCACCAGCCCCTCTCCCCACGTATATGCTGTCTGCCCTGAGGGCCCATGCTTCTGGAGGACTTCATGCCCCTGCAGAGCTTTCCTGGCAGCTTGAATGGTAAAGAATCTGCCTGCAACTCAGAAGACCTGGGTTCAATCCCTGGGTCAGGAAGATCCCTGGAGGAGGGCATGGCAACCCACTCCAGTATTCTTGCCTGGATAATCCCACGGACAGGAGAGCCTGGCGGGCCACAGTCCAGGGGGTCACAAAGAGTCGGACATGCCTGAGCAACCAACACCATGCTTTTACAGCGGCCGTGACTTCTCCCTGAACTCCCTCCCTCCCGCCTGCCTTGTCCATGTAGAGGACGCTTATGTATCCTTCAAAGCCCTGCTCAAGGGTCCCTCCTTTTTGCCCCAGAGGTGCCCGGACTTCTCCAAGAAGAAACTGCTCCCGCCTCTGAGCCCTTACGAGCCTCCTAAACAACTGCGTGCCTCCTGCACCGTTCAGTCCCGAATTATCACTTGTGCTCCTCTGCCCGCCTCTCTCACCAGACTGAGCACCTTGAGGGCAAAAGGAGTGGTGAGCTCATCCCCTCACTGCCCCAGAGGTGGGAAAGAGATGACGCAAAGCCACAAAGATCCCGACACCATCCAGAGAGTCCAACCCTCCCCTCTGGACGCCTCTCTCCCTCCCAAAGACCTTGATTTCAAACCCAAAGTGTGAGAGTGTAAACATTAACATTCTACAGCCCCAACCTCAACAGTCTGTGATTTCCACCCCAAAATACGGTGACCCTAAAATTCCAAAATATGTGTCCTGGTGCTGGGAAAAGTTGAAGGCAGGAGGAGAAGGGGACGACAGAGGATGAGATGGTCGGATGGCACCAACTCAATGGACGTGAGTTTGAGTAAACTCCGGGAGATGGTGAAGAGCAGGGAAGCCTGGCGGGCTGCAGTCCACGGGGTCGCAGAGATCTGGACACGACTTGGTGACTGAATAACAGCAACAAAATTCAGCAGCAGCCCTGCTCGGAACATCACATCTCCAAAGGATCTGCTGGCTGTCTTCTCACCTGACCCCTCTGACCCAACACTGCTGGCCGCACGACTGCTCGAGACAGCGGGTCACGGCTGCAGGGGTGCCCACCCCCACCCCGGCACAGCCCCTCGGACACATCTGCGGGTGAAAGCCTGGCTCAGCGCCCCCCGAGCAAACTGGAGACAGGGTGGCCCCGCGCGTTATTCGTCATCAGTCGGCTGGGGCGGGGGCGCCCCCGCAGCCTCAGGGCCACCCCTCGTGGGGTCTGCCACTGCCCCGGCCCCCGGGACGCACACCGCGTCCCCCTCCCCCGTTCTCTCGCGCCGGCTGCCAGCAAGCCCAGAGCCCCGTGGTCAGGTTGAGTCTTGTCTCCTTTCAGCAGGGGGAGGGAGCTGGCGATAAACACATCTGCGCCTCCTTCCAAGATGCTCACCAAGACCTCCAGCTCCACCGCGCCTGCGGCCCACGGAGGCCTGGGGTGGGCAGAGTCTCTGGTGCGGGGTCCCATGCCTGCAGGCTGCAGGGTCCTGGGGGTCCCCCAACTGCGCCCCCCACCAGGCCCTGGAACAAACAGAGGCTCATCGTGCTGTGTGACGGATGAGGACACCGAGGCCCCCAGAGGGGTGGGCCCCAGGCTGAGCCTCGGCTGCCCAGGCTAGGCCCTGCTCCTGGCTGCAGGATCTGGGTCCGGGCACTTGGGGTGCCTCGGCTCTGGGGCTGAGGTGCCGGGCAGGGAGACCCCCTTCCTGCCGTGCTCCGACCGAGTGGCGTGGCCACTGCCCCGGGGAGCTGAAGGCTGGTCGGGACCCGCTCCGGGCCTCTGCTTGCACCCCAAACCACAAGTGGCTGCGCTGGTGGTGATCAGTGTGCTGGGGAGCCCCAGATTCTACCTCTTTGCTCTGGAAAATGCAGCGTCTGGCTGAATGGCCGTCCGGGAAGCCACCCGCAAATGTCCTCTCAAACCAGGGTGGAGCTGGGCGGCGGCGGGGGTAGGGGTGGGTGCAGGGGGCACCCTGACCTGGGACAACAATTCCTGCTCAGAAGCATCAAGTCAGCCCCAGCCCGCACTCGCCCAAGATGCCCAGATCCCACTCGTGACCCCAGCCACGGCCTCCGTCTCTGTGATTCCACCCTCCCCTGCTCCAGAACCATCAGGGGCTCCCCAGGGGCCGTCGAGGACCCACCCCTGCACGCCACGTGGACACAGGGCGCCTCTGTCCACCAGGCCCTGGGGTGCAGCTGAGAATGGGGCATATGAGGTCTCTGTCCTCATCAAGCCTGGAATCTGGGAAGGGGAGAGGCCCCGGAACAAGGCACCATCCGGGAAACGGCTAGGAAGGGGCTGAAAGGGGGCACAGCGGAGCTGTCCAGGGAGGGCGGAGCAGCTCCGGGAGAAACCCACCGCTCTCACCTCCCGGGCCTGCAAGGCGACCACGCGCTCTCCCGGCCACTGTTACCCGCTCAGGGACCCAACGACCAGCCAGACTGGGCCCCTGAGCTGACCCCAAGCCCCCTCCTCTGAGCCTTTTACCATGACCTCTCCCCACGAGACCTGGCTTGCCTCCATCTCTCTTCTCCGCTGAGCCCAACCTCACTTGCTTCCTGGAGTCCACCTACTCCAGGAAGCCCCCTGAGGTTGATCTCACGATGTCGGACAGCTCACCCCGGAGCCGCTCTGAAGAGGACGCACGGCCGTCTCGCCTGCTGGAGCTGGCGGCTCAGGGAACCGTCTCCCGCCTGACGTGCATGGCCCTGCCAGGCGCCCTCTCCTTTTGCCCTCACCGTGGCCGGACCAGACAGCCACATGGGAGGAAACATGGGGTGGAGGCAAGCCACTTTGCCTTCTTCTGTCTACCCCCAGGGATGGGAGCTTCAAGGTTAGGAGGGAGCCCGTGACCTGTGACCTCAGCCCTAAGAAGTGCTCCGACCGTAGCAAGCGGGAGGGACAGGCTGCCCTGGGCAGGCAGTCCCGGCACAGGGCTGGACCGGCAGGGCCTTCAGGCCAACCCCCCACCCCACCATCATCACCGGGTACAGACCAGCCGAGCACCTGCCCGCAGACTCACCATGGCCAGCCGGGAGGCTCTGACACAGCGGGAGGGACAGTCGGCCGCCGGGGCCTCTTCCGTGTCCACCTGCAGGAAGTCTGGCTCCCCTCTGAGACGGGCGGGCACCGCCAACATCGGTACCAGACGGCTCCCTTCTACGCCACACGTACGCACCGTCTGCGGTCACACCCACCCTGTGCTGAAGGCCAGCCGTGTGCCAGGCCCTGGGAAGGGCTCCCCTGCCCCCTCCCCGTCCCTCCTCGCCCTGGACCGAGGACACTCCCGCCAGCCCTGCTTCCCTCCCGGGAGGAAGACAACAGCAAGAGCGACGATCAGAGCCCCGGGGGCCACTGCCAGCCCACGCAGTGCGGAGGACGCCAGCCCGCCAGCCAGACCCCAGGCTTCACATTCTGGCTTTGACCCTGAATAGCACGTCAGTCAGTCCCTCTGCGCCTCGGTCTCTTCATCTGCAAAATGGGGTGGCAGTGCTACCGTTCACAGGGATGCCGTGAGGACGAAGGGAGAAGACTGCCAGCCCCCAGACATGCTCGAGCGAAGCAAGGCGCCCTGGCAGCCAAAAGGCCCACGCCAGGCCCCCTCGCCAGGACTTGTGTTTGAGCCCCTGGAGTAACCTTCTTTCTCTTTTCCCTCTTGCACATTTTTCAAGAGTCACCGGTGACGACCAGTTTTAAAAACAAACAGCGAAAAAATGAAGTGCTTGTGCATGAAACTCTGGGTCTAAAGCCAGGGGCGGCGGCCACTCTGGGACACCCGGAACATGTTCCAAGCTGAGGCCAGACTCTCGGAGGACGTGAGGAGACAGTGAAGAGGGGGTGGCCCCCTCAGCTGACCAAGGATGTGTTACCAGCCCTGGCATGCACCCCAGGGGGATGACTTCTACTGAACTCACCTCGACTCCTGAGGCCCCCTCAGCCCACAGTCGGAGTTTTTACAGCTGATTTTGTGGATCCCAGGACTAGAGTTCATATCCACCCCTCGTCCCATCTTGCCGAGTTACAATGTTCTAACAGGGACACAATTACTCAGCCTGTCAGTAACTGACAAGCGTCATTCCACACAGGACCCCCAACCGGCAGCGAATCAATCACGGACTCCAGCCGAACCAGGCCAAGGGCAGAGCCCCGTGCCCCATTGCCAGACCCCCAACCCCGGCCGCTGCCGAAGAGGCCGTTTCTGGCATCTGCGCCCGAGCCGCCCGGCTCCCCTCCCCGGCTGCCTACCTTTCGGCCGGCCTCGTTATTGTGTAAGTTCATGAGAGTCCGGGCGTTCTGCTTGATCTCCCGGGCATCCACAAAGACCTTGGCGAAGCCGATGCCATAGCGGATGTCGGCAGAGCAGCCACCCCACTTCCAGCCCTCGTCCCGGTGGTACTGGCCCTGCTTCTCCTTGTCGCAGCCGCAGTCGCTCAGGTTGCCCTGGGTGCAGGCCGCCGTGATGGCGTGGGCCACGCCCGCGGCGATGATGGCGTAGGTGAAGGCGGCCTCCCGGCTCCCTGCGGGGACAAGAGCGGAAACACTGGCCTCAGGTCCGGGCGTCCGGGGTGGGGAGGCAGGCTGAGATCTGCTGTGGTCCACCAAGACCGACCCAGCACCCAGCCCTAGCCCCAGAGCCCCCCCATTCAATCCCCAGTCATTGAACGCCCTGGGGAGTGGACGGGGCAGCAGCGGGGGTCACCTAGTTGCCTGGCCCCTGTGACGTCAGAGGAGGGACCCCCCAGCATACCGATTACCACCCACTCTTCCACGCCGATGTGGCTGCACGCACGCGTGCACACACACAGAGGCCCTGGCGGCCGTCAAGCAGCACTGTGAACCCCCGCAGCGTGCAAGGCTCTGGAGCCACAGGCCTGGGCCGCAAGCCCCAAACATCAGTCTCTGCTCTGTCACTTTCAGCCACCGCCACCCCTTCCCTGGGTCTCAGCCTCCCCCCATAAAGTGGGGACCCCAGGGAATAAGAGATCAGAGTTTATTACCGGTGTCTGACGGCGGAGAACACCTGCTGTGAAATTGAGTCAAGCCTGCGAATGTGAACGGAGAGTAACAGCTCTTTGCCACTTTGAGCCTTCAGGTAACTGATAAAAGGACCTTTTGCAAAACGCGGTGTGCAAATTTATCCTTCAGTTCAGTTCAGTCGCTCAGTCGTGTTCGACTCTTTGCGACCCCATGAATCGCAGCATGCCAGGCCTCCCTGTCCATCACCATCTCCCAGAGTTCACTCAGACTCACGTCCATCGAGTCGGTGATGCCATCCAGCCATCTCATCCTCAGTCGTCCCCTTCTCCTCCTGCCCCCAATCCCTCCCAGCATCAGAGTCTTTTCCAATGAGTCAACTCTTCACATGAGGTGGCCAAAGTACTGGAGTTTCAGCTTTAGCATCATTCCCTCCAAAGAAATCCCAGGGCTGAAGATGTGTATAAGAGACAGGGTTTGACTTTGGCACCAGCCTGGAGATGTCACGGAGGCCGTTTCTGGGCACTGGGCAGCAGAGCTGGCTTCTGCTGCGGGTGGGCCTGCGAGCCTCCAAGGGGAGATGAGAGTTGTTCCTGTTGGGTGTCTGTGAGTTGAGCAGATTGAAACTTTCTCCTTGTCTCTCAGGAGGGATTTGGGGGTGTCTGGGCCCAGAGGCTCAGCCTGCC